>JAIQCU010000742.1:0-36978 GCA_022114935.1 Leptestheria dahalacensis
ACAAATATTTATACCAATTGTCCTATTCCAGATAATGTAGATGCTAATCTTATGCTATTATATATTGCAATACGTACTTATATACTTCTACCTTGTATGATTGATTTGTTAATTTGATGTAAAAACATCCCAAACAACATATGGCAGAACTAATCAATACCAAGGACGAATAATATATACAATCTGAAATTGGTTTAAGAATGATTTGAGAGTGCCACACCGAAAGCAGCGTGGAAACCGATTGGAAAAAAACAAGCAAATTAAACTTTCTTGTAAAAAGAAAAAGCAAAATCAAAAATATTAAAATAATTAATAAACTAACCAACCACATAGAATTAAGATTAATTTCAGATTAATCTCATCCAAAATATATACAGATATGAAAACATGTTTTTAAAATAACATGATATGATATTCGTTAACAAATAACAAAACAGACTCGTAAAACATAACATTAAATAATAATTAATGATAACCCGTTTTACTTAATTAAATTAACACTGACCAAACTACCAATGATAACCCACAACTCTATTAAAAACACCAGCGGACTACTAATTACTGATTAGGTAAGAAGCCAACTTAATCAACACTCGCACTAATTAACTAACTAGTCAACTACCTGAATACTTTTACGTACAAACGACTAGTTAACCGGCTAAATCCAGCCACGCTAAACGGTTATTAATTAACAGACTACACTAACCGTGCATGCTAATTAACCAAACTTGCGATTCAATAGACTAATTAAGTGCAACTAGCAATTCAACGGGTTTACCCTTTCACTTCCCGCGAGGAAGGGGAGTCGAGCAGCGCTCCTCTTGACCTGCTGCGGTTCATCTGCGCACGTCGCTCCGCTGCAATTCACATAAACGAAACGCCACACACACAAGAAAGTAAATTAATCACCAAATTGCCAAACACACAGGCCAGGCTCGAATTCCTCTCACACAGTTATGATTCAATACAAACAAGCCCATGCGCATTGCTTTGATTTAAATAAAAGAAAAATTCAAGCAAAATAAACAGACCGCTGCCTCGTTAAACTTGAGATTAATCTTCATTAGTTTTTTTTTGACAAAATTAAATTTAAATTAATTAGGCGCCAATTAAAAAAAAATGAACATTAAAAAAATTACAAAAATAGCCAAGCAGTTAATCGGCTCAGCCCTTTACCACTGGTTTTTCCGTAAGGGCCAATGAAAAGCTTACCCATTGGCAACTCGTGCGGCCTTGTCTGCATAAGTGGCGAAATTCATAATGGAGACAGGGGGCACGTCGAAACAAATCAACCAGTTTTATCACTTCTCACTCTTTCATTTAACCATCTTATATTGTTTATATTTTTTTAAATAAACCAAACGTGTCAAGACTAAGGTTTTTACTCTACTGAATTAGAAACGATGCTAAAAATTTGAATAAAAGATAACATTACCTCCGACCGCACGAGGTGGACGATCGCGTTTCCTGCGCTGCTCCCTGGAGAAGGCCGACCCCGTCTTGAGGGCCTCGAGCAGCGAGTCCATGACGCCCTCCTGGTCGTCGTCGGCGTTCATGTCGACCAGGGCCTTCTTCTTGGCCTGACGTTCAACCTTCTCGCGCTCGGCTTTCTCCTTGGCCTCGCGGGCTCGACGAATCTTCTCCTCGGTCTCGCGCAGTTTCAAAATGTCCTTGTAGCATTGCTGTCCAAATGAAAATATCCATTAAAACTGAACTCATTTTCAATAACAAGTATGTGAATTCACACATTCAAGACGCTATCACCTGAATGACCGAACCACTTCAATAGTTAATGTTATTCTTATAAAGTTATAATCTTTACATATATTTTTAGCATATAACATAATATTTTATTTCACAATTTGAAGTGAACGGTTAAATTTCTGACTACTTTGAATCACTCGGCTCATCTTATACGCACGGCGTGATACTTTTATACATGAAATGGACAAGAGACCTGGAAGGAGTCCTTGAAGACTTTAATATCGGTGAAAAACTCGTCGAGGGTGTACTTTTGGACGTCGAAGACAAAGTACTCGGCCAGGTCGCTGTACACCGTCTCCATTTGTTTAAACATGCTCTGCAGGAGATCACACTGCTGTCTGGCTTCTTTGGCAAAATTCTACACAAATTCACATTAATAAAAAAAATATTAATTAACAGGTTTTTTTATTATATCTCAACACAATATTGCTATTTGGTGATACTTACAACAAAACGACTAATTTAATTGTATTGATTAATTAAACTCATATCTATTAATAATTAAATTAGAATCTATGCCGATAATTGTAATCAAATTAACAAAATGATGCTTATAACACGGAAAAGGAGATTGTGACACGAGTGAATAGGAATCGGCTTACTCCCATCACTTCAGCAAACTTGTCGTCCTCGCACTGCGCCACCTTGCAGTTCTTCATGTCCATCTCCAGATTCTTGATAGACGAATCCATCTGCTTCAGCGTCTTTTGAATGGTATCCATGGAAACGCGCGAGGCGCGGTCAACGTGGATCAGTTCCTCGCTGAAGGACAGGATCTCCGGGAACTTGGTCTCCACCACGTCGACCAGAAAGTGCATCAGCGTCATCTTGTTCTCGGCGTCTTTGGTGTTGACCAACTAAATACCCAACAAAATAAATAATCAGAAAACCTCACTGGAATATAATTTTGCTATCGCAGTTAACAAGTAAATTACAATCCAATTAAAATGTAATCAAAGTTAATCTAAAATTTGAGTAACATTCAGACGATAATTTAATAGTGTTTTAATTTAAATTAAGATTAAATGTTGATATTTCAAAAATACCTTTGGCAGATATGAGATTTCAAAACCGACAGCCTGAGCGTTTTTCGTGCCCGAGTTGAGGTAATTTCCCATGAGTAGAATCAGTTCCAGCAGGCGGGAGAACTTGCGGCTGGTTTTGACTTCCTCGCAGGCAGCAGTGGCGGCGACAATATCCTAAATTTTAATTGATAATTTGATTTTTTTTTAATTCGTTCCAAACAAATTGTCCGCACAGTAAATTGAAATAAATGAATTAAACTATAACAATTAAAAATTAACCTACGATTTAAACTTATTTCGACGTAGGCAGGGAAAATGTAAACACAGAAATTATATTGTAAATCTATAAGAAAGAGCACGAAATGTAAAATATAAATAAAAATCAGATTTCACGACACAAGATATAGGGAAAGTGCCTTAGATTAAATTAAAATTAAACTTTACCGGTTTGGTGTCCTGAACCATCTCGCTGAAGTGCTGCTTGAAGCTGATGGACTTGAGTCGAGGCACCAGGCGCTTTATGCTGGCCAACTACCAAAAACAAAAGACGCAAAATTGATTTTTCCACAGTTTTTTGTCAATTATATCATTAAACTTACCACGTTAATTTATTACTGATAATTTTATCATTACTATTATTATAGATCGTGTTAATATTAATACTTTTAGAATTATTTAGATTGGATAATGAAATCGGTACACGAAATGATGAAAACGAGAAACTCACGGTGACGGCAAACTGTTCAGCTTCAGCCAAATCCTGATACTGGTCCTTGAACTCGTCCAGTTTCTTCAGCTGTTCCGGGCTGGGCATGTACTGGATCAGCTGCTGGAGCACGTTATCGGACAGGACGCTCTCGTCGCACAGCAGGATGGCGCGCTTGATGTCCTCGTAGCTGAGGTACTTGAGCGAACCGCCCAGGACGATCAGCAAGTTCTGCGCCGCTTTACCGTCCAACACTGCAATAAGAAGAAATTATTATTCGTCAAGTTCAGTAGTCTTATCTATCTATCTATCAGTGTTGTGTATTTGTTATCGATGTAACGGTATTTGTGTATTTGCAAATACTTTTTTGAGTATCTGTAGCGGTATTCCGCTACAATGGAAAATCTGGTGTAGCGGTATCGCACCGATACCAAAAAAGTCGCACCGATACCGCTACAAATACAGATACTTTTCAACTTCTCTGGACTGAGAAATTGGGCCGAGCATGAGAATGCAGTCAAAGCAAAACGAGGAAGNTACCCTTCCATCTATCTTTCAATCCATTAATTTGTCTATCAATCTACCAGCCGATCTATCTGTTAACTATAAACCTACCCATCTCGATCTATAATCCCAACCACCTGACTATCTGTTTATGTCACAAACTATGTATCTATTTAGCTACATTAACCAGGACTAATTTAGCTAACCCGAGATTAACTAGTAAGACGTCTTAGACGTACTGACGATATTTCTTACTGATATTCTACATATTAATTTGTTTCTGTAATACTATAGGTATTATTAAACTATAATATTTATATTATTGCTAAGTATAGCATGAGTCAGACTTTTGGCGGTATATCCAGATCACCTGGGTGTTGACATAACACAAGTCGTAATTACGTTACGATAGGTTGGAACCTAAAACTTAATACCGTCTAAAACGAACTCCTAAATATTCAATTGTAACTAACTATTAGGGTTACAAAACCTTTAAGTTCTTTGATCTTCTTCGTGGACGTGTTCTCCACTTCGCCCTCTTTGGCCTTCTTCTGCGGCGGCCGCGATGAGAATTTCTGCGACAGGCCTTCGAGGAGGTCGGGCGACACGAGTTTATCCTCTTCGACGCGCACCCAGAACGCCTTCTCCGACAGCTTCTGAGGAGCAATCTAAATAACGGACAATCATAAAATCAATTAATTATTACATTTGCATTTCCTTATAAACATTACATTCGTAAACAAATAAATTAACTCTGAATAACTTAATCTCAATTATTATTACTAGAACTGGTTTGCAGCGCGCATATTGATATAGACGCCTTTGGCATGGTCCCGGCACAGTGGAAAGGATTTCGACAAGATATTTAATGACACTATCTGTTACAGTCTCATGGGTTTTCGCTTTGCCCTCACGTAATACCTTGTATAACAACGCTGTTATAATATTTTAGTTGAATGAAACTCAATTTACCTTTTATCACGGTTTTTTCCCACTTATTTTAAAGTTAACTGTAAGATTTAAAAATAGCAGTTAACGTTTAGAAACGAATTTCTAGAGAATCATGTCGTGCTAAGCATTTAATGTAGATGGTTACCGATTTCCAGTTGGTCCTCTTCAACGGCATATCCACCTGCCACTTCTTCTTCGGCTTCATCCCGAAGGGCAAAACATCCGGTCTCGGCGGAGTAGCCGGAATTCCCGGCGGAGGACCAAAACCGGGTATCCCTCCAAAAGGCGGAGGAGGTGGACCCATTCCAGGCGGCGGTGGAGGAGGCGGTCCCATGCCGGGCATTGGCGGAGGAGGCGGTCCCATCCCAGGCATCGGGGGAGGAGGCGGTCCCATCCCGGGCATTGGGGGAGGAGGAGGTCCCATCCCGGGCATTGGGGGAGGAGGCGGACCCATTCCCGGCATTGGCGGAGGGGGCGGTCCTCCGCCGGGCATTGGGGGTGGAGGCGGTCCTCCACTGTACATGGCGAGTGGCGGAGGAGGAACTTTGGACGGAATGCCGCCCTGAGTTAGGCAGGTTTCCAGTTCGTTGATCCTCCGCTCGGCCTGGGCTAATTTGGCTTCACTTTCCTGCTTGGACGTTAAGGCCTCTTCCAGCTTCTTGTTGATCTCCTCGACGCGGACCTCGCCTTCATGTTTACTGCGCTCTGGATAACCAATCGAGATTTATTAGTTTCTTTATTGTAAATTTAGTTTGACATTATTTCAATCTTCCCAAAATCTACGGAATATTAAATCTATATACAATGCTTATCAATTTAACTTAACAGAATAAAACTAAATAGCACAAATCTGTATGTTTGCAGAACTCTAATTGCTAAATCTCAATAATAATAGTGCATAAATACAATGTAACATCACACAGGTTTAAGTAACACCACTAACGTCTATCAAACAATCTAATCAATTTATTTTAGTATTAAATACAATTAGTTAACATAAAGCAAAATTCAAACTTAATTATTTGTACATTTGAAGCGTTTTGGTTTTTTAATTATAGTAATAATATTGCGTAAACAAAACTGAAGATTATTTTCTTTTACAATAATATCCAATGTTACTGTAAAGAAACTGGTTGACATACGCTGACATACATACAAATCATTACATTCCAAATAAATATATTTAACATACTGTTAAATAATCAACAATTGAATTATTATTTTATTATAATTACGACCGATCAGATCCGTAGATTACATGTTAATTTACATAATTTACATGGTTACACTTACATTAATTAAATTACTTACATAGTTAATTTACAATTAAATAAACTGAAAATTATGATTGATTGATGAGAATACTGAAAGTTACAAGAAATGGAACCTGTAAGCGTTTCAATGAGAGGCTCCACATCGATCTGGAAGCGCTTGGTTGCCCGGAAATCGGGATCACAGCCGCTCTTGTGCAGGACGATTTGCGAAACACATTCTTCGATCAATTTGTAATACGACACTCTGGATGAATACAAGGTTCACGTTGTTACTAATAGTGTTTGAGGTATTTCTGTATGGATGTGCCAAACTGAGTCTCATCCTGTCTATGTATCTACCACTATCTACCCATCCATCTATCTACTCTCAATGGTCATCTGTATCTTTAAACTATCGATACAACTATCTGCCTATCTGCCCATACATCTAATTGTCAATGTAACTAAGTAGGTACCTAACAAACTATCTATCGATCCATGTCACTGGGGTATCTATACAACTACTTGCCTACCTATCTACCTAACTATCCACATATTTCTGCATCTACCGTACCTATCTATCTATCAGTCCACCTATCTATCTGTGTATCTATGTGTCTACCTATCGAACAGTTGTCTTGTCTATCTAACGATCTCTCTAATTGTCTATCCACCCATGCATTTTATGATTGTATAAGCGTAAACGAACTACCCATCTACCCACCATCAACCCAATATACCTAAGTACCTTTGTAACTATCTATCTATCTATCTATCTATCTGGTTATCTTCCAGTCCACCTAACTATCTTGTAACTATGCGTCTACCTGGCAATCAATTCTCTGTCTACCTAACGATTTCTCGACTTATCTACGCATACACCCATTTATCAATGTACAAACGTAAACGAACTACCGATCTACCTAACAAGCTACCTACCCAACTATCTGTCTCACTACTCTACCTAACGACCTACCTACTTCCCTAACTACCTATCAATCAACCATCCTCAGCTTATCTATCAACATCATTCTACATCTGTTTAATGTTTTGAGGTTACCGCACCTAACGTTAGGGTCATCTCTAATGAAGAGCAAATGCTGCAGGATGGAGAGGAAGTATGGTTCGGCAGGAGTCTCGGCCAGCAGGTTCTTGAGAACTTCGAAACACTCGCCGACGTCGTCCAGTTCCAGCCTCAGGTTATCGAAACGTTGAGCGAATTCATAGAAATCCTCCTCGCGGTGCTCTTCGAAGACTTTTAATTGCACTTGAAGATCGTTGTTTTCCCGTTTATTTAAAGTCTGTTATTTTTCCAAAAAAAAATAGTTTATTTCGAGGAATCATTGCCGTCAAGGTAGTGAAACGGATACCTCGAGAATGTCGATAAGGCCACAGCGTCTAAACTCGTTGCGTAAATGTAACCGAAAGTCCAAATCGTCAGGAGTTGAAACTACGGCGTTGATCAATTGCACACAGGCCACCTATATTTTGGGCGAAAATCAATACAATTTCAATAAAGTCATCACTTAGAATTAAAACTAATTAATTTAACCGACACTACAAAATGAATTACAATGGTGAAATATCAATATTTCTCTTTAGATCCTTGTTTTTAACAGATTAGACTAATATTGACATTTATAATAAACTAATAACGTTAAGACTTTCGAATATTTAAAAACTAACAGTTTTATTATTAATCATAACATAATAATCATTAATTATGTTTGTTAAATTAATTGGAGTGTTGAAAAGTAATAAATACGGTTAAGGCATCGTTGTCCGTCTTGAGAAGACCGTCGATGATTGGCACGAATCGCTGGATCCCTTTCAATTCCCCGCTGATGGTAATGGCTTCCAGGGCCCGCTCGTGTCCGTCCGGAGGTACTAAACATATACCGGCCATCAGCTTGACGGCTTCCAGCATGACGCTCGGCAGCGTCGGGTCCAAGGATCGCGCCAGTAAGGTCAGCGCCTCCCGGTTCTCAAACATCTTCTTCAGCCCCACTTTGTTGTTGGTGATGGCTTTCAAACAGCGGATACACTCGTGCTGGACTCGATCCCAGCGTCCATCCCTAAGCCAATCAAGTAACAGATCATTAATTTACTAATTAAGTTTAACTGATACAAGTAAGATTGTATTCGACACAGATTATTAAGTCGGCTTTTAAATGGTTAAGTTTAATGGGATACGTGTAAGAGTTGATGACAATTAAAGTTAAATAACCTCCTGTAACATTCATTGAGTATGGAGAGGACCACGTTCAAGCCGCTGTTGACGAAATCCTGGACCCAGGTCAAAGGATTGTTGGTTAGCGCGATCCTCAGTGATTCCATGCAGGAGTAGATCTTGTGCGCGCTCAGATCCGCATTGCCCAGGTAGGCGATGTAATCTTCCGGACTGTCGAAACGGTTCCTGGTTTTCTATTCGTTTTAGTTTAAACAATTCAATTATTATTATTGAATTAATGAATTTATTAAAATGTTAATTAATTAAAATAGTTGATAACATATAATCACGGGTATAGTTACCTGTACAGTGCCTTTTAAATGCATGGCCAGCATTTCTTTCTTACGGATAAGCGGCTGCAACCGGAGTGGTTCTTTCTTTTCCTCCGATAAATTCATGTCGTCCTAATTAATTTTTAAATCAAACAATCAAATCAAATTCGATTTAATTAAAAAAACAGCCAATTCCAACACTTCAATTACTTATAAAAATTATAATTAAACGAATAATAATTTAAATTAATTAAAAAGAATGGATAATAATTTTTATTAAATTCGGCAAGAAAAGATAGTATACCATTATCAGGAAAATTAATTAAGTTGAACTAAATTAGACTGGATTAATTGAATTTTTTCAGACAATTTGAGTGTTTTTTGTTGTTGTTTAAATTAGAATTAATGATCATCACCAGCATTTTTTCAAAATTCGAGTTGACTTCATCCTCGGTGAAATTGTCGACAGTCAGGTGGGCGTTCTCATCCAGTTCGGAAAAATCCGCTTCCGAGATGGGGCGAGACAGAGTGCCCGGTGGACCGCCCATACCCCGACCGGTCCGCTTGGGCCAACCGAATCCCATTTTGTCCAACTGGAAAATAAACAAAAAATAAATAAATCATAATAACAATAATAACAGTCAATTAATCATTTACTATTTATAAAAAAACAATAGTTTTGTAACTGCAAACACCAATAAACAAAAAACCTAAGAAAACCAAGGGGAAATGATAAGAAAAGACTTCCGCGTGCCATATGGATAATACAAAAGCAAGGGGTCCTCTTTTATAAATAGTAGCTGTACACGGTGCTGTACAAGAAGCAAAAAAGCCGGCTGGATAATTCAGGGTGTGATGCACTTCTTCAGGATTTTGCCACTTCCTCTTTCATCTCGCCTTACTCTTCGAATACCATAAATGTAACACACATTAAAACGTTCCAAAAAATGAAATATCAATATAATATATATAAAGATCAACCAAATAACTTTCTGAAAAGCCAAGCTTCAAGTTATGAAATTAACTCGTCCTTGCCGCGGGCGAATTTATAAATAAGGGCCAAGATTCGGCTCAGCCAAGTGAAGGCACCCGAGCCGTGTCCATACATTACAATGGAGAAATACACAAAAATAAAAAAACTGCGGGACATGGGCCGATCGGGACTGATGTATGCGGGATCAGGTCACTGCGTGTGAACCATCATTAGTAGGAACAAAACAAAGCATTGTCAATAATAGCCCTTAGGGCGGGAAGTGTGTCACTGACGTCATTGTATGCAAAACAGATGTGTGTGTGTGAAGGGGCACTCCCCAACTTCCCCGGCCAAAACATCCCACTCGCCGTCCCCGCATCCCATCGACCGTCACAAACTTAACACCCATTACACAATTCGAACTAGCTAGGTTAAGGTTTTCATACGAGTAAACCCGTCGACTTACAAATTTGCCTTTCTTGTCTTGTCGAGACATGGCGGTGAAGACGTTTCCCCCGCGGGTTCCCGAATCACGAACGGTCGACGACGAACCTCACCTCTATATCAAAGCTCTGTTAAGGGCGTAATTTTAACAATAGAAATACGGTTTTTTTACGACATGTAAAAGATTCGGTATACCAGGTACTATGGTGGTTTCAACAGGTTTCACCGTTGGACCCAACTCGTTCAAACAATAATATTCAAACGTCGTTCGGATATTTAACGTCCCGATAGGGTTATTGTCGATGTTTGCCAGTGTTTTGCTAAAAATTGTCGTCTTGGCAATATGGCACACCTCCCAGGTGGTGTTTTGGGCATTTGAAAGGGAAACCGTAATAATCGCTCAACGGCTGCTAACTGACTGTGAACGCCATCTTTTTACGAGATTGGCAATACAGGCGTAGTGCTTCCACTCGACCTACTTGATAGGTTTTCAAATTAACCTTTATTTTAATGATGCTATGAAAGTTTCACTTAAACTTTATATCAAGGTTAAATTTAATGTTAGTAGTGGTTTAAATAAGAATGTAAAGGTTATATCCAATTAGTTTATTTTTCAACTAATACATGCAAGTGGAAACGCAAGGAATGCAGCGTTGCCAATGCAATAATATAAAATGTTTTCTTAAAAAATGCGATCTATAATTTCAAATTTTAAATAAAATGCACATAATACCTTTAATTATCTGCCAAGGAAATACATATTTTAACTGATTATTCTATTATCTTTTAATCAATTGCAATTATATTTACTTATGCATGTTAATTTTACATTTTAAAGATTTAATTAATTATTGTTTGACACAACAAAATGATCTTCATACATATTCCCAGTGTATTATATATTCATAATATAAAAAATTGCTAATAGCCTCACTTCGCAAATCATGATTAATCTTCTCAGTTATCCCTAGGCTGTTTATTCATATTATAATTGAACTAGTTTTTTATCAATAATAAATATGTCATTAAAGTATATATAATTATAAGCTAAAGTATGATGTTTTAATATTATTTATTACGTATTATAATTACAATGTATTGATTGTATGTTATAATCAAACTTATAATTTCATAACAGTAATTAATAAAGTAATTTGGATTATTAACTTATTTACCTTAATCAGTAGCCGTAACAGTAATAGTAGCCTAAGCTAGATGGCGCCAAGTTTAACGCGCCAATTTACGAAATGTAAGAAGCGCTAACAGCTCATTCAACATTGTCCTTTTTCTTGATCTAATGGGAAATTAGCAGTACTGTTGAAGGCTGATTACTTCAACTCGTGTATTACTGTAAAGAAAAATAAAAAAACACGTGGCTCTTTCCTATTTTACCCGTAGCTTTTATCGAGCACATACCGACGATGGTCGAGAAATTCCTGACCAACTCCATTTTACCTCGCGCACGGAAAAGTCAACTTAAACAAATGACGGATAACTATCACAAAACATAATTCTCAGAATAAAATGAGGAAAACGAAGTTGTTTGAAACATTTTGATAACCTAGCGGGCACTGTACACACGCAGCCAAACGGAGAAAGCGATCTACAGCCGCTGATGGATCCCTCGACTAACTGCGTGGCCCCCATAACAAATCATTCCAAGAGTTCCAGCTGGACGCTTTTCTGCCACGAGGTTACGTAGTCCATCAGACCCTGTAGCCTCTTTCGGATACGTTTGCGGTCGTCTCTGCAGCATTCGGAGATGGCCATCTCGAAATAAATATCCCGGTGTCCATTGGTATCTAAATATTATGTAACAGTTAATTTAGAATTGATTAAGATGGTTAATTTAAAGTATATTGACATACTTCCATCGCACGCCCTGAGAAAGCTGGCACATGTCGCTTCCGTCGCTCCGGGGTCTTCCTGGAGTTTAAGAACCAACTCGTCGATGTACCCGTTGACACGGTAGAGCGCCTCCTCCTCGTGACGGTTCCTGTGCGTGAAAATGCGGATGTCGACAGTTTGCATGCGACCGATCATGGCGTCAATATCGTGTTTGAGCGCAGTGAACTCCCCTTAAGATCCAATAAACGTGAATTGTTTACACGACATGTCATGGCCACTGTAAACTTACCTCCCGGCAACGAGAAGAGCTCGTCGCTGTGTTTCAACGAGTCGAGCGACGACAAAATAGCTTCTTTCTCCTCTTCCAGACGCAGCGCCTCAAAACGAAACCTCTCTATGACGCGCTCCACCTGATCGATAATGGAGGCGGCCTTCTTGCGGACGCGGTTCTCGTTGCAAGCGGTGAAGTCCTCGCAGGGAATTTCAGCGACGGCCGCCACATGGATTGGGGAAGACGACGCGTCGTAGAAGAGAACTTGCGCCTCCTCCGTCTCGACAACGACCTCCTCGTCGGTAAGGTGCGGTTCCACGTCGTCAACAGTGACGATCCCGAGGTCCTGCATCGTTGATTCAAGGAAAGCCATAGTATCTGCAAATCAACAACACAAAATGTAAATTGGAATCAACTGTTCAACCAGGTTCAATGGAACATGGGTTGTTTGAAGCTGCTGATAACCGTTGTTTAACTAAAACTGCTACGCATTGTTTTAAAAAACATAGTATTTAACCTACATACAATTTAAAACCTCTTTTTAACTAATGAACTAATTAATAAGTAAAAAAACGGAACGAACTCGTGTTCTGGTTGCATATCGAACTTGACGACAATCGTCAGACTTACGAATTGACCGCTTTTGCTTGTTTTGAAATTTCAAGCTTCGCGGCCAATCCCCTAGTCGGCGTTTTTAACCAATCGCGAATTTTCCAGCAATTTTCACAGTACCATCATCATCAAAACTTCTAAATTACTGAAAAATACATTTACAATTATATAATTTACAGAATGAAATATTAAAATGTGATAAATCAACAGTTACCATGGTTACCTAAGTACCTCTACTGTACTGATATATTAGTATCTTCATCATTATTAATTTAAATCACCTAAAATACAAATAAAATAAGAATTATAACTATAAACTATTTAATTATAAATAAGCTAATTTATGTTTGAAATAAAACTATAAACAATTAACAAATGTCGGGATTTATGTAACGAAGCCCTAGACGTTAAGAGGAACAGTTAAGCAACACTACAGATAAACCTTTACTTTTCCTGAAAGGAGGCTACCCCGGGCCTCTTTTTCTTCAAGTCCCTTTTCCTGCGAACCTAAGGATTTACGCATTTCCCGCGAATTCCATAGCAAATACGGGGAGGGGAGAGAGGGCCTACCTTAACGTCTAATGCACAAACCCTTTACAATTAAATCATCAAGATACGTTTTAAAACTGTGCTAACTTAACTATATAACTACCAGTTAACAATTAACTATCAACTATCGAATAGTTTGCTGAACCTTATTGCCAACGATATACACTATTAAATTACCAGATTATATCATCAATATTACCTGTTGGATTAAGTGATTTAAAACTCGATAAAACACATCTCTCCGCTGCTATCTTTCAAACAGTATATCTAAAAATGACGTGTTGATTATAATATTAAGAGTATGTCTGAACGGCTGAAGCGTAGCTCTGTGAATGTTTGAACTAACAAAACGCGACTGCCGATTTTTGACCAAATCCTTTCCAGGTATTCGACTCAAGATAGAAGACGCCCACCTAGGGTTATAAGTACTAGTTCCCTTTCTCTGAGATTTCTGCATAGTCCTGGTTCACTCCTAGGCGTCTGTATAGGACAAGATCTAGTTTAAATTTACTATCTGATTGCGTTTCTCTTTTAAATCGTAAGGAGTTCAAAGCGCAGGAGGAATCCTTGTGGGTGAACGGTGAACTTACCGTTTGGGATGGAAGATCATGAACTGAAGTGGACATTGTTTAAAACTAAGGCCTCTATATACGCAGCTTATCTATCTCTCTATCTATTTATCTATCTATCTACCTATCTATCTGTTTATATATCCATCCATCCATTAACTGTCTATCTGTCTATCTTTCTGTATATCTATGTGGCTATCTATCTATCTGTCTGTCTATCTATCTTTCCGTATATCTATGTGGCTATCTATCTATTTATCCATCCATTAACTATCTATCTATCTTTCTGTACATATAACCATCTCTGTATCTATCTATGTCTATCCACCTATCTATCCATCCATCAATTAACTGTCTATCTATCTTTCTGTTTATATATGTGGCTATCTATCTCACTAATCAGATAAGCCAAACACGGCTTTTAGCTATCTATCTATCTATCTCTCTATCCATCCATTGACTGTTTGTCTTTCTGTGTATATAAGTAGAACTATCCATCTCTGCATCTATCTATCTGTCTACCTATCTATCCATCTATCTGTCTTTCTATCTATCTATCTATCCATCTGTCCATCTCTGTATTATTTGTACATCTACGCCATTTCGTTTCTGCGGACTGTACTTGCATGACTACTGACTACTTTAATGATTTATTAATTTCTCTGCAAATAAGCGAATTGTGATAGATTTACCAAACCTTGACAAAGTCATATAGCGAAATCATATGTAATTCCAAATTGCACGCCAAGATGTTGTTATCTGTAAGTGTAATATCATTCACAAGAAGTCGGGAATTTCATTTTCAGCTTCTGCATCGTCCTTGGCTACTGTGCTGAAAATCGGTGTGCGTATTTCCCCGTCTTTTACACGGTTTTCGCAGTTGGATTCCTGCGAGGTCTGCTGCTGTTGGCGCTGCGGTTTCTCGTTGTCCAGCGAGCGGAACAAGTTGAACAGCGACATTGGGCACCCGCGGAATTTGGCGGCGCACGACTGGTTCTCCTTCAGTGATTGCCCCCATCTTTGAGCCTCCAAGTGTTCTTCAAGAAAGTTACTTTCCCCGGTTTTGGGCCTGGAAATCAAATGATTCAGTTACAAGCTGTACGATCCCTCTGGCACGTGTTCTTTTTACCGCAATTTATGAACTGTTCCTCTGAATACACTACATTCGATTTAACTGTTTATTTGTCTAACTAAATGGCTATTTATCCATTGATTTAGGCATATAGGTTCACTCGCGTGTCTGTGACGAGGTAACAGCCCAAGTACCAACTTATTCATAATGTCTATCAAAGTGCTACCTAAAATATCGACCTACTTGTCTATCTGTCTACCTATCTGTCTATGTGTCTACGTGTCTGACTATCTGTCTATCTAACTACCGATTCATTCCATCCGTCCATCTGTTTTATGCATCTAGCTATCGACCTGTGCATCTGTGAATCTATCCTGCCTGCTTGCCTGTCTAACTGTTAACTGTTATACTCTTATCCGTCTTTCTCTATCTGTGCATCCAAATATATCCATGCGGAACTATCCATACATCCGTCATCTATCTATCCATCCATTCGTCCACCTACTAATCTATCTATCTATCCACCCACCCATCTATCTATCTATCTATCTATCTATCTATCTATCCATCCATCTATCTATCTATCTATCTATCTATCTATCTATCTATCTATCTATCTATCTGTCTATCTATCTATCTGTCTATCTGTCTGTCTATCTATCTATCTATCTATCTATCTATTTATCTATCAATCTATCTATCAATCTAAAAATCTACCTATTCTATATGTCTCTTTATGAACCATACCCTCTCGCTTACATTAGAATCAGAGTAATTGTAATTTTATAATTACACTAATGGTAATTAATAACAATAAATAATCAACTTCATACGTTAATAAAAGAGTGACGATCTCCCCAATGATTGAATACTTCCCAATGGGCCTCCGCTGCAACTCGCATATGGTGCGCAGCAGACAGGCTTTCCCGTCCATTCCGGCTGACTGAAGCGCGCCCTCGAGGACCCGGAATATCTGCAGCTGTTCTTCTTGCATGTCCCTTAACAAATAATATAAATTATCCATTAAACTTGACCATTTCTACAGTTAAAAATAAGCTATAACGTTTTGGAGTAGCAAATAATCTGAGTCATCAACTGAAAGAACAACACCTCGACGATTCCGTTTCATCACGAAAGATAGTATCAAGAAAAATGGTGACTGGAATCACAACTTGGATCAATCCCCGGACAATAGGATCTCTTTCGATTCCATTCTTGGTCGGTGTCACCAGCGGCAAGGTCAACTGGTTGCTGATGACCCAGTGAGGTCGCGACAGAACTGCAGTGCGAAGGGCCATGTCACACTGAAATACAAACCAAATAAATGAACCAAGGTACTGAAAAACAGCTCACCTGAAATCAACATCCAACTCGTCAAGGGTAAAGAGTTTGTTCAGTTGGACAGCTAGGCGAAGGACAATCGAACAAGTCGAGATAAAAGTAAAAACGGAATTGTCCTTGGTACTGCCCACTGGGATCTGAATCTTGGTCTCTACTGCCCATGAAGGTTTCTGAATCGACAGGGAATCCTGCAGCAAGAAGGACATGACGAGGACTCACCTTGAGCTATTCTGAATTAAAGCAATTATCTATTGAATTAACAGATATAAATGGATCTTGTAAATTGTAAATGTTGTATTAAAGGTACCGGAATGACGAGCAGTAGCGACTGATAATGGCGAGCGTCTATCGAGTACTGAACTTTTGCAACGCCAAGTTTAATGGCACCGTGCTCGGATTAATACGCCGCACTGGTGGTTTGATTGCAACTGACCATGGTGCACTTTCAAGACAGTTGCTCGTTGTATAGGAAAACGAGTTGTAGATCCAACAGCAAGTCGCAGTATAGGTGCATATCGTCAAAAACGTCCGTAGGAGTTGGAATAGATAGATAGTCAGATAGATAGATAGATAGATAGTTGGTAGACAGACAGGTGGTCAAAAGGTAGGATATATAGACAGACAGGCAAGAGAAAAATATAGATATACAGATGGATAGATAGATAGATCGATAAATAGGTATGTAGCCTAACAGATGGGTAGATTGGTCGATAGATAGGTATAGAGATTGATAGACAGGTAGATAGTTAGACAGCTAGACCAGGAAGAGGGGTAGACAGATAGTTAGGTATATAGGGAGATATAAATTATTTACTTACTAGTAGAACTTAAATCTAACCTAAAGCTGTTTTACAATAAACTCTGCCATAATTGATTAAAATAGTCGCCCCTGAAATTATTATTAGCACATCCCCCACAGATTAGCACACGGTACCTGTATTATATATCAAATTCAAAGCTATTGTGTGCCCTTCAACATTCCCGGTACTTTCCCAGTTTCGATTGATTCATGGGGAATACCACCGCACCAGAGGTAAACCCACGTTCTCGACGACTGCATTCGCAACGTTTAAAGGACAATATCCGGATCCTTGTTCAGTTTTAACAACCACGAACCCAGCAGGAATGGCAATTCCATTAAAAATTAACCAAGTGATAAATCTTAATCGCTATTTATTAATTTGATTGAAGTTTATACGTGGATTTCAAACAAGACTTTCATTCGAGGACAAGGATTCACTGATCTTCATTAGCGACAGTCTGAAGCTGAGGAAAGAATGACGGGAACCAGTAGGTCACTTCGGGTCTCGACTGTTCGTCGATCCAGGCGAGTCCGTCCCGGATGAGCTCGTTGACGACTTGCTCGCAGCGGGCAACGTCCCACCCGAGTTCACTCCTATATTTCCAAGCTCAGTTCAAATTTCATTTCAATTAAGTTAATTAACTTTCATTTAATTGTAGTTACTTTAAAGACCCGATAGATACAAATCCCTTCTTTTCGGCCAGGCCCAGTATCGCCGTGTGATCAAGACTCAGTTCGCCTGGGACGGAGCGAACCACCAGTTCCGCCTGGTCCTTCGAGTTCCGCAGGTTCAGGACGGTGAAACCAGAGCCTAGGAGTTTTATTTTGCTCAAGGCCCTTAGGATATCGTCACTGCATTTAAAAAAAGGGAAAATGTTTCAAATGTTAAATAGAAATAAATAAATTAATAATTAAATTAAACTAATAATAAAATAAACATGATACTATGTGATATCCTGATTCTTCGTCGCATTTCCCCGAGACTTGACCAGCCTGTTTCTCAGTTCTCCCATGGTGATGATGCCACCGTTCCTGTGCGACGTCGCGATGCAGACTTCGATGACCTGCACGGAGAGTTCGTAGTAAAAGTCACCGACGCCCAAAAGTTCTGACCAGAATCCTATTTAAAAATAAACAGGAAAAAAATCTTTAACATAAGTTGGTTACTCGGAGCAACATAAACCGTGAGTAATCGTACCTTTGCTCGAAGCGAGCGGGTCGACCCCGATCGACGAACACATCTCCTGAAACTGCCGACGAAACTGCGGGTCCTTGCGGATCTCGTTGCGGTGCTTGGAGGCGAACTCCTCCAACTTGACTTTGAACGTTTTCATCTGTTCCGACATCTGAAACGGAAACGAGTTTCACTTTTCATGTGCACGTAAAAACGCACTCTCGACCGTTCTTTGAGAGGATGCGCGCGGACGCGACACGCGAGACATGAAAAAGAAGTTTTTCAATCTGAACAGCAGACACTGTACCATAGATGCAATTTTAATTACTTCGATCTGGACTATTTACCTGTTCGAACATGTTCTCCTGCAAGAGGGTTCCTTTATCCTTGAACCTCTCCTGTTGGAGGCGCTGTTTTTGAATAGCTCCGATTCCCGGTCTTCGTTTCATTTTGCGTCTTTCGCACTCTTTTATATTACTTAGTAAAAATTATTAAGACAATATAACTAATTCATGGGTTTGTTCTTTTCGCTGTGGATTGTTCAGTTACAGAATGTATGTTTTGTTTACTTCTAGGGTGACAGGTTACTTGGGGACAACGTTGCCAGACACCATTAATTAAGATAACTTTAATCTGGTTATGTTATTTTCAATTTAAAAATTCAATTTCGAATAAAGATTTCACATATTTGAATATTTAATAGCCATTTTGTTATTTACTGTATGTAGTTTACATTAACGCTATCTATTACTATTACTCGAAACTAGAGTAACCTCATTCTGCTAGTGTGCGTGCGGCATTGGAATTAATTAATTAATATATATATATATAAAGAAAGAACTCATTAACAACTTGGATTTTATCCAATTTATATACATTTCAATTAAAACTTTGTAATTAAGTGTTAGTAGTAAGTACACTTAAACTGAATAGTTTAATATTAATAGTATTATCTTAAACATCATAGTGTGGCAATAGTCTACTGCTTTAACATTGTCACGACATTGTCATAAACATCAAATCATATTCAAGACAGTTAAATTGTAAAATACAGATTCCGATGGTACGACAGTTTTATGACATTACTATGACAATTACGATTCACTGGAATTTAACCCAGTTTCTCTAACATGTTTAAACATCACTAACCATTCGACCGTTCAACTCTCATTCTAAATGAATCAACGAGAGATAATTCGAGTTTGTTAGTCGATGTTTCTGTATTTCAACCGGCCGCTGCCTTTTCGAATTCTTCTGTTTCTCTTTCGATCTGAGGAGGAGACAAGAAATGAGTGGGCTAAAATCAATACACAAAAATTCAATACAAAAAAGAGAGGAGGCGGGAAATTCAAGGAAAATATAATTTTCAAAAATGGGATGGGGACAATCGATCTATAAAAAAAAATTAGCAAAAAAATGCACATTTTCTTTGTTTGGATTGGAAATAAAAATATCGAGAAAAAAACTACAGTCATTCTGCGTCACACACAACACGAGTTTTCCAATTTCAATTCAGAAAAATATTCACCCAAAGAAACAACAGATTTGTTTTAGTATTCCATCATTAATAATAATAATAATATTAAAAAGGCAGGCTTGCTTACACAATATTTCAATATCTCTACGACGTCACCTCGACGGGGGAAACCAATCAGCGAGCATTCACCATGAATCTAATTCAATTTCACCCTTTCAACGAATCAACTCAGCGCGCGTGTTACAACGATCACGTAATTACTATAATCTTGGCAATTTTTTTTGCTTGTTCTTAGCTGAGTAAATGTTTTGTTACTTTTTCTAAATTCCTCTCCTTTCCCCAGTTTGTCTCGTTGAAATCGCCTCGCCGTTTCAGTCGACGTGCTTGACCAGTCCGAAGACTTTCCCCTCCCAAAGGGGTAAGACTTCGCTGTCGTCCATCACCTCCTGGTGGACGGCCAACGTGACGTCGTCTTCGCAGGTCGTTTTGAAATAATATCTAGTAGTTGAAAAAAAAATCATTGAAATTTTATATGTAATTTTCATTAATGGAGCAAGAAATAATAACACGTAAACTTAAAAAAAATGTAATCAAACTAGTCGATAATAGGAAATCATTCAGCGATATTTGAAATGACTATAAAAACAGCCCCGGTTTCATAGTTGAAATAGCTGTCCATAATTTTGGTATTTAATAAACAAGACATTACATAGATATTCAACCTGTAACATCTCTTATTCTAAGGATACGATTTCACTTTAATCACTCATTTAAACGGGTTAATTGCAGTATTGACCGATTTAAAATTACACCTAATATTACAAGTATCCGACTCACAATCTCATAAACAATACAAATATGTGTCAGATATCAGATAGGAAGTATTGCCAAAATCGTCTATCACATAATAACATTTACTTTTAAAAGTACCGGAGAATAATATACTACGCGAATATAATGAATATGATTATAATAATATATTGATTACAGTAATCAGGTGAATAATCACATTACAAGAATAAGAATACGTGCAACGCATGTAAGTTTACGTTATAGACACAATAATATTACCAATTTAACTATCATGAAAAACATGTACAGTCTAGGGCATTTAAAAAAGGGTTCTTGAGGGGTGGAGAGGATGAAAGTTAATTGCTTATTGCTCGCTCAGTTTCAAAGATATAGCCAACCAAAAAATACTGGATATAGACCTACTAGCACTTGATGCAATCTTAAAATTTGGTTCATATCGGTTTGTTAGTTTGGCCGAAATAAAATCCTAAAGATGTTAAAAATTACTATAATTTGTCGCCATTGAGGACCCTATTTTTTTTTTACTCTAGACTGTACCATATTATCGCGATAACTAATTTATAAAATATCAAGATAGACATAATGAGCATAAAAAATTATAACATGTATATACGTACAATTAGATGAGTAGTTATCATTTAAAAGCGACTGAATTTATACCTGTAGTTGCCCTTCTTGGGTAGGATGTCTTTGAACTGCTTCAGCGTGACCACCTTGCCGGGTATCTTGCTCCGGTACGGTACCGCCTCCTCGCCGAAGGTGAACGTCACTACCACAAAGTCCGTCGAGACGGCCGCCGGTGCTCCATCGCCTATAAACAAACACGCCAATGTAATTCATTCATACATATTTAAACCTGTTTACATTTAACATTTACAGGATTGCGGTTTGATTGCTAGATTAATATTAAGCTGAATTACCCTTTACTGAAATTTGCAAAGCGAAATTTAAATCAAAAATTAAAATTATAAATTACCAAATCGCAATCCAAGTAGTTATATTATTGGAAATAACATCTAATTTAATTGTAATTAAATTTAGACTATTATATCATTAAATCGTCTAACGGGCTTTACCTGATGAGGTAGGCGCCAAGCTGCTTCGGTGTTTCTTCAGGGTCGACTGCTGAGCTGCCACAGTTGCGGAACACGGTAGGCTGGGCCTAAATAACATTGCAATTTGATTTAATTCACTTACTAATTAACTTAACATATTATTATTTGATAAAAATATAGTTAACTAATTATAATTGAATTTAAAATAATGAATGTAAAAAAATAACACAAAGAATAAAACAATGAATCGGTGATTTGAAGTTCTACTTTGGTCTGGTGGGTGGTCGGCCACGCAGCGGGTCTTCACCGAGCGTTGAAATCGACTCTCCCTGGGCGACGGGCAACATGGAACTGGTAACACCGCTTCTCTCGACCGACTCGGAACGGGAGCCGGATAACTGGCCAGCCTGCTTTCTACTCCTCCTGTCAAATTAACAATTCCAATTCAATTAAATTTAAACATTAACAGTTATAGTTATCATATTCCAAGTATATAAATTATGATGTATGTTCCATGCGCATTAAAAAAGCTAAGTTATCCCTATTATCGTGTTAGTTGACTGTTTACTACTGTCATCTTGGATAGTACATACGTATGGTTACAACGAATTCCAATTCAGACAAAACAATACATTAACACACATACACACGTAATGCATAATAAATTCAATACAACATAACAAGACAGACAATAATGTACTTTTTTTAAAAAAATTTACTTTTAAAATTAGTAATATATATTATGTTACATTACGTCATATGATAAACGTGTTAGTTAAACCGTGGCGATTCGATACCTCTCGGTTCAATTGTGTATCGAATTTATTGAAAAAGTCAAGTAATTAATAATTAATAATACCTAGACGACACGGGCGAGGTGGTACTCGCCCCACGCTGACTATGCTTCGACGTTCCTTCGCGGTCATCGTGGTACTTGTCGCTATCCATGATCCAGCTCATCACCTTCTCCTTGGAATTGGCGCTCGTCGGCGCTGCGAAAAGCGGTCCGGCCGGCGTATCCGAGACCAGGCTCAGCCCGCTGTCGGCCAGGTCCTTCTTGGGCGCGTAGGCCAGGCTAGATGCCATACGGCGACCTTCCGGCATGGATCGGGATTTGGGTATCCCGCGCAGTTCTGACGAGCAGCCGTCCATGTGGTCGACGACGGCTCCGGAGTCGGCGGAAAATACCGACGCAGAGTCCTAGTAAAGTAATCAACTCATTACGTTTTAAGATGACTACGGTTCAGGGTTGTTCAATATCATAATTAACTGATTATGATATATCGGCGCCGTATAAGTGTCAACGATTTTTAACGCTACGATACACCGAGGCCAAAGAGAACAGACATATTCAAATTTCGACATTAACATCGATAACAATATTGAAAATACGAGAAACCAGTAGAGTTTCTTAATATCGATAACAATTCCCTTATCGATATGGCACTGATGTATCAGAGTTTTGATATAAATATCAATATATCGGACAAAGTTATTAAAGGAAGCCGGTATCGATATCAAAGGATACAATTTATGATTAAGCTTCTTCATATCGATACTTATTTCCCTATCAATATTCAATATTCTCCCCGATACGACAAAAGCAGAGATGTATCAATATCTCGAAATCAACATATCGAACACCCTGTTGTGTAAAATCGATAGTAATAATACGATTTACACAAAAAATCTAGATATCGATATTGATTTCTTTATCGACGCAATATATCGAGACCATAACGCATCGATGTAACGACATATCGATATTAATAATATCGATATACCGGACAATCCTGTTGAAATATACTATCATCACTATTGACGATACCATATATCAATATTTCCTCAATATCGATATTTGAAATCCTTATCGATACATTACGTAGCCAAAATGCATCGATATATCAAACTTTCAATTTCGATATTGATACCGATATATCGGACCGACCCTGTTATTACGATCAAATTTTATTATACAATTCTGTTATTATTAAACCAGGGATTATTTGTCTACAAACCTTCTCTTTCCGCCTGAAATGCGCGTTGATTGGCCTTCCGCCGTAAGCCACGCCCCCAGGAGGTGGGGCCATGGGGTAAACCCCGCCCAAGGGGAACTGCTGTTGCTGCTGCTGCTGCTGGAGCTGCTGCGGCTGAGGTAGCAATGGTTTCGTCAAGACATTCTGTCCTGCCTTCCGCTTCAATTCCGGGGACCTGGGCCTCGGTGAAGGCACTCCAGGCGACCGGAGGGGAGTTTGGTCCGACCAGATGCGCTGGACGTGAGCGTCGAGGATGGACTGAGTGTCGTTCTCGCTGGAGATGCCCAGCTTCTGCAGGGCCTCGGCCAGGACCCGGGCTGAGCACTCGGAACCCGGACGGACGACCGGAAGCCGAGGGTGGGCCGGAACGTGGGCCGGAACCTGCAGGGGGCCTTCGCCTTCGCTTAGATCGCCCTTCTGTTTAAAAAAAAAAATCATAATAATAATAACCTATGCTATAATCCTATAACATAATAATACCCTATAATACTACTACAATAATATAATTATACCACAATAACATAGTTATATATAATAATAGCCTATGTTATACATCGATAAATGAATGAAGAATAAAATAAATACCAAATTAGAATGACAGCAAATTAACACGAAAATAAATAGGTTATAAATAACTTTTGAAAAAATCAGAGAAATTATTAATTAAAATGATAAATGGATAAATAACAATTAAAATTCCTTATAATGGGGAAAAGTTAATAATTATAGGAAGTAACAAATCACAGGTGAAACGTTAACACCACATCGCGTTACCTCTAATAGTTTGCGCGTGAATTTCTCCTCGTTCTCCCTCTCCCTCTTGACGAGTTCCAGTTTGTAAATGAGGGCCGAGGCGAATTCTTCCGGGTTCTCCGGCATGCCCTGCTATTGTAGTAAAACAAAACGTAATCATTATTTAAATAGTATTACATAATTTCAGTAATATCACCAAAAAGAAGAATAATGAAAAATCAAGATCTGTCTTATTACTATACTGACAAAACCAGCCCGATGAAATCACAAAACATTTTTCACCATTCTCTATTTAACGATATTATAACAAACGATGGTCACAGCAGCACCGACAATGACTGTATATTTAATTAACCTACTTCATTAAAAATTTTATAGTTATTCAAAATTGCCAGGAATATAGAATATACTTATTTTATAAAAATTAATTTACCATCGATTTTAAATAATATAAACAGTGGTCTGTAACAAATAAAAATAGTCAAGACAACACCAATTATAAAAATGTAAACATTATTTCTTGACTAGTTACCTGTTCTTTGGGAAGGCGTTGAGTCCGCGGGATGAACGTCTGGTGAACGGCCGGATCCCGGTTCATGGCCGCGTTCTCCTTCAACTTGCGGTTCCACCGTCGCATCCGGCTCTTGTCCAGTCGTCCACCAAAGGCAATAGACATTCCATCTCTTTTTTTAAACAAAATAACAAATTGAAAATAACACAACAACTAATGCAATTACTCAAACTTTATCGAATCACTAAACAATTACAAATACAAGTAAATCAAAATAACAAATACTACCGAATGGAATTGAAGAACAAAAAATAATCAAATAAAAGGTGAAAAACTGAACCGAGGAGGATGATTTCTTACACAGAGCTGTCCGTTAGTGACCTTGTGTCGTCAGTTTGAGCATCAGAGGACAGCGACTGCAGTTCAGAGTCTTGCCTCGAGACCGGGTTAAAGGGGACATACGAGGTGGCGTGATACGGATGAGGTACGCGGCTGTTTGAACCGTGCAAATACATGCTAAACCGCCGGAAATTCAATAAAAATTTAAAAAATAAAATAAAACAAACCAGAGAAAAAAATTAAAAAAGTGCGCAAAACAATTGACACGTAAATCACAAAGAGTATCGAAAATAAATTAAAAACAACAAACTGATAAGCAAAAAATTAAAACCGAATAATAAAAACCTGTAGAAAGCGAGGGAAGTGTGAAAAACTGAAAGCAAGCAAAGTGCCATGTAAAGGACAACCAATCACAAAATTATTTATAAACTCGGGATGTAACTGATGATCGTATTTTCTTAAACTTGACATCAATTTAAATTAGAGTAATACTTTAGTCATATCAGTAACAATATTTTTTTTAATAACGAGAGAATTGGAGAAATCAGATTCGGGTGACGGAAAAGTCGAGATGTTCGTTTACCCGCTGGAGAATTCTTGCGCCGGTCTCGACTCAAAATGCATAGTCGCTCGTCTGGTCTGCGTGGCCAGCAGCGCACTGGTGGTTAGCGGCAGCGTCGTCAGACCCTCAGCGGGAGCTGCCACCGCCACCGCCGCTGTTGTCATCGAGCTGGAGGGCGTCAGTTCCACGTCTTCGGGTACGGTGGCCAGGGGACCGAACGGGTTGACCCGCTCGGCTTCCAGACTGGAGCCGCTCCCCGACTCGGCCAGCCTGACTTGGCCGTGCCCGCTGCGGGGCGAGTCCGGCGCTTCATTTTGCGTTTGCATAGCCTTCAAAAAAGTAAATTTAGAATTAGTAAGATTGTAATCATTACGCAGTGCAGAAATAAGACATAATGTGGTCACATCAAATCTATATCAATTTAACATGAATTATACAAAAAATAATTCAGCTAATGCATAGCCTTGGTTTTTTAATTGTCAGTTATAATAAGATTTTAACAGGGTCGTTAAATAAATCGATACTGATATCGAACGTCGATCTATCGATGCTTTTTTGCCTCGATTTTATCGCATTAATATTGTATCGATAAGAATTTGAGTACTGATGATAAAGTCGATTTCAATATTGACAAACCTTACTGGTCATTTGTATTGTTGATTGTATTAGTTTAATTGATTATTATGTAATGTTTCGAATTTCCTCATACAGGGCTGTCCAATATCACGACAGTATTATCAGAACTCGATATATTATTTCAATTATATCAATATCATAAAGTTTTACTATCGAACAACCTTTAATTTTCAATCGATTGAGTGTCGAATAAGTTGAAAAGGGAAGAGAAATGTTTACTTGAAGGTAGGAGAGGTACACGTCGGATCGGAGAAAGTTGGGGTAGGCCGTTTCTTGCATCAGGTATTCGACTTCTGTTTGGGCAGCATCGAAAATGTGAACACTGAGGTCGAGTTTGGCAGCCACGCGTTCGGCCAGGTCCTTGCGCACCGGTTCTGAGACGGGGATCTTCCGCGACCGGATGTACTTGCGGTGGATGACCCGGATGATCCGGCCACGGTCCTCCTCGTTCGTCTTGCGCTTCATTCCCTCGCAGGCGAACCAAAACTGTCGAGACAAAAACAAAACACAGATTCAACTCGTTCTCAAGTTTGATTTGTTTTCATAATAATTTCTTTGATGATATTAAATGATTGGTCGATTTGAAACCATTTTTAAAAATCTAATTTGTGATTGGGCGGAAATGGTACTGACGGTGAGTAAGTCCACCGCATCCTCTTGAATCAGGTACTTCTTGAACAGGTCAATTCCCTCCGAGTCCTTGAGGAGATAACGCAGATTCTCGGCCCAGCGCAAGTATGGTGGTGTATCGGCCAGCGGCGGGGAAGTCGAGGCCGAACCTTCGGCCGCTTCATACCGACGAATCCCCTCGACATCTATAAAGACACAATTTGATACATCGATCATAATACTAACATTAAGTGTGTTCATGTAAGATATGAAGGTTAACCATCATGGCAAGCGTGTTGCAAGTGGCCGCGGCGCGGTGTCGGCAGCGGGGAAGATCCCTTAGGTGAGTGCGGGGCCAGCGGCAAGTTGTGAGGCAAGGAGCGCCTCGTGTGGGCCTGGCTCGGACCGCGCGACGAGGCAAACTGACTCTCCATGGTTCTCAATTTGAAGACGTTCTGTGCATTTTCTTCTCCTGCGTGAAACCAGAAGATTATGTCGAGTTAAAACAAGCAAGACACGTGACAGTATTTCGGGAAAACTGCTTCAAACCTGGAAACACGGGCGGTCTCGGTGCGGATTCTGAAAAATGAGGTACGCTCCCGCCGCCGCTCATAACTGAGGGAACGAGAAGACTCCGCGAAAGGGCTATTTCAACAAAAGAAACGAAAAAAACAACAACAACAATGAGTTTGGGTTGGCCGTTGAAAAGGTAGTCTTGAAAGGTCAGTGATGCGCGTAATTCGAAACAACAAGTATTGTGCATGTCTACATTACAACAGAATAAAGGCTGTACTATATCAAAATGTGCCTCTATTGTTATGGACATAAATGTCTAATGTGAAAAAAGTACTGACTTTTAGCTCAGGCACTGACATAAGGCACGCTACGCAGGCGGGTTGACGGCATCACCCCTTCCTGGACGGATCAATATCTATAAAAAAAAAGGGGGCGAGCGGGCGATCTACTCTGCAGATTTCTTCTGACGGTCTTCCTGCGCGGGACGTTCGCTCGTAAAAGACGATCCGAAGTAGTTCTACCTGGAAACAAATTTCCAATGTAATCGTTAACAATTGTGTGAGGCTGAAACGGGTTTCAATGTTGCAGTTACACTCCGTATTGACAGTCTGAGCGCAAACCTCCATGTAAATACATACTTCTGAAATGCTGAATATCAGAGTTGATGGTCTTGTGAGTACAGACAACAATAAGGAACACTGAGGGGTTTTGTATGAATGAGACAAACACAATGTGTTGGTTCATGTAGCGACCCTACCTTCAGTTTATTGCCAATGATTCCAATGGGATAGTCCGCACCAACAAACCAAGTGTGCGTCAAACAGTGTTGGTACTGAAATAAAGGACAAACGAAAACTTTTTAATGACGAACCATGTTAGTTTGTCAAAAAAACATCCGCCATTTCGAACAAGGGAGCATGGGATGAGTACAACTCGATTACTTGGCGATTCGAAACGGCTAGGAATGTTGAACCGATTACTTATTCAGATTGTCATAAAGACTAAATTTAATATAATACTTGGCATTTTTATAATTTATACTCAGCCTTACAATATGATTTGAGTATATAAACTTGATACGTGATGCAAATTAATTTAACTTATAGAAATACTTGAGCGCCATCTAGGGCTCCACAGCGGAAGTAAAAATGGCGCCAAGTTTGAATTGTACGGTTCAGATCGTCGAATTACATTGTTTAAAAAAATCAGGTTTCTAACCTAATAGCAAAAATTTCTTCTTTTGATAAGCATTGTGAACAATTGTTAAAAATTAAATATATGAATTCCTGTACCGAGATTTGGCGATGACGTCATCACGGACCCACGTATACGGATATACAACCCGAAAATAAGTCCTCGGGACGACATTAACGAAGCAGTGGAAACTATAAGAACATCAACTGAAGAGGATAAAACAAGCTTACTTGTCAAATACAAAGTTTTGCAACACGACTGGAATATCCACCGATGTATAACTGCGATACAACTGCGTGGATCCCACATCGGAACTCCATCTGCTTGAAGCCCTATACTGAATGGATTCACGCATCGCATATGATGTATTTCTGAACGTATGAAATAACTGGTGTCGACAAGAATAAACAAAATACAGTTTTCTTTACCCGAGTGTATTTCTTCGTCTTTTTCTTCAGTCAATCGCTTAATTACACTGCTGATAACGATATGCCATAATCACCTGGATCTGGAAGAACCATGAGGGTATCATAAAAGGTAAGGGGGTACGAAAGGGTTTTGTCAAATAAATTTTCTCGATCAAACACCTGACTAGTATTTTCAAGAAATCGCCATAAGATCTTCAATTCCAACTTTCTTAACATTAGACGCTAAGGCTGGGAGGACATCCCTATAGAACTTTTCTGCTGTAATGTGTAAAAGTGTTTTTCGACGTCTTCAATACTGATACAATGCAAAATAGGTTTGTAATCTTTATCCCATAATTGCGCTTAAGGTGGAGTGCTTTACAGAATGCAAGGCTTTGGGGGGGAGGCTTGGGAGAATCGCTCAAACATGACTTATCTAAGAGCCATTGACATTTGACTCTTCGACATGAATTGGAAGATAACTGGTTTGCTAATACCACGACATCTCATGCCGTGACATCCATGTGACTGTCTCGTGCCGGTACGCACGTCTGTATGGTCGAGAATTGCTCCGACATATCTTGCCTATAACCTGACTCGGGTCGAAGGCTAGTTCTTGAAGAACACTTGATGGTGTATTTGTCGATGAGTTATCCCAGTTCAGACCAAATTTCATCATGCGATGACCTTTTTAAAATCTCTGGCTAGTTACATTACAAGTTTCAAGTGTCGTTATCAAGCCGTACTTTGGCAGGCAGAGTTGAACCTCATTTTCTATAGGCTGAGTAAACTCAGACTCGATGCTGGAATCTTCCTAATTGCAAATGAAGCTGATAGTCCAAATTTTTTCATTGCCGTTGAAATCTTTCCCATTGCAACAGATGCAGCCTGGTTTTTTAATGATAAAACAATGTCTTACTGTTAGGCAGGATAAACAAATTATCTTCACTGTAAGGACCACGTAATGTCTTTCAAATGCCCATATTTTCAAATACAAAAAAACTAATCCGTCATACGTGACGGGACAAGTTCTGCGGGGCAACCGCACCCCGCACCAGTTCACCCGATCGACACAAATGAACGAACGACAAACACGGCACTTCTAACGAACTTGTATTCGACTGGTTAAACTGTTTAAACGCATAAATATAAGGTTAGACTTCATTGTTACTCGTTGTTTATCAGCGCGGAAAGTTTATTAGCGTTAAGTGTGAGAGACTAGCTATAGAACGTAAAGCACAAAGCCAAAGAACACTTTTTAATCTTCTATTTTTTGCATATTAAGTTGGTCCCACACTTTTCTTTTGGACAGGTTTCACAGTTCATAAGGCATCCGTCAGTCCCTGAGGTAGCAGGCTTCTCGGGAACGTGCTCGAGTACTTGAGGCACTTTTTGTGCAGCGAAAGACGTAACTTCATCTATTTCAAATAATTGTCACGCGTTAGTATAGAGAAAAACCTTAAAAGAGTGATAATATTATGAATCAAAATTAGAACTGCTTAAAAAATTCTTATAAACCTGTGGAATAAAACGAAGGGTGACGACTCCATCCCGGTAGAAGAACACTCTGCGGGGAAGCTGCAGCGTCACGGAGCCCGACAGATCGTAAGTCGGCGGGAACTTCGACTTCGCGAACGGCGCCTGGAGCGGCGAGACGGGAACTGCTGCCGACGGTCTCGTAATCGGTGGTACTACCGCGACCGCGCGGACTCGAGCCGGTCTGTCGGTACCGACCTCACTTCGCTGTACCGAATCGCTACTGGTCACGTGGATGACGCCATCAATATTAGGTCTATCGATGACGCCATCAGCATTTATGACGTCATTCGATTGGATGACGGCATCCTGTACCATCAATTTCCGTTTCCGTTCCGAAATCCAGCGTTTCAGGGCTCTCTTGACCGTGCGAACCGAGAATGCGAGCTTTTTGACGCTTTTTGTCATCTTTAGAGTAAATGACCTCTTCCTCCACCAGTTCTGCAGCTTGATGGCAGCTTGACGGCGACGGTAAACTGTCCAGAAGACTTGTATCTTCCTGGCCGCGGTGTTGAGCAGGGAAAACTTGAGTTTCTCCAACAGCTCGAAACCGTTTTCTGTCAAATAGACGAGCTCTTTACCCAGCTGGATCTCGTTGTCCAAAACGTGGAATTCCTCAATGATGGCCCGGCAGACGTCTCTCCTTGATGAGGGTTTCTCAGACCGGCGGAGGAGGAGCTGGTAGCGAGACTGGAATTCGGTCAATTTCATCCTGAAAAATTACAGACTTGATTACAATCAATATCAAAATTAATTTTATTGTAATAAAATATAATCTAAATCAGTCTAGATTTGTAATATAATGTATAATTTTAACCTTAATGGGAACCCAAAGGAAGACAGCCTGATGGTATCCAGCACACCGCACGCACTGAGTTGCATCTCGACGTAATCCTCGTCCCAGTGTTCGCCCTCCGAGTTGCTGTTCGGCCTCACGCACCGCACGTAATGGACGTTGCACGAATTCAAGGTCGAAATCAAGTTGTCCAGTGAATTCTATCCACAAAACCCAATAATTAATAATTACGAACAATATACATGTCTTGTTTCATATTCACCATTACAAGTAAATTATTCACGTTTATTAAATATTATACACTTTAATTGTGCTGATTCGAATTTCTATTTGACTATGCTACTATTATATTTTAAAGTATAAATTAATTAATAATAAAATATAAAATACACAATAAATAATACTATATAAATATTTATAATAAGATTTTTAAATAATCCTGTCTAGTGTTGTTAGATATAATTAGATAAAATATCGATATTAAATTATTCATTCTTATCGTAGTTTCTAACATCGTATAGCAATTGGTCCTTTTATACTATGTACATTATAAGTTATAAATTGGCACTACGCTTTAATTACATTATTTAATTTCACGCAATCTTGTCGTAATTAAAATACTAGATATTCCACTGTCCATTTAAGTTAAATACGATATAAATACTAACTACAATTAAAACGTTTCCAATAACTAAGTCTGTGTTACATAAATACGGAATACACTTATAACAAAACTATATCTTAAATTAATTATTTACCATTAACACTAGAATAAATTTTTCAAATATATTATTCAATGTTGTTATTAACGTATAACTGAATTCCTAAAAAAACACCTTAAACTTGGCCAAAACCGTGTGTTTCCGTCCCGTTTTCGCATTCCTCGTCAGGGTGCTGACTTCCTCTTTGACCAACGTCGAGATGAAATCGTCTTTACTTCTCGACAAGACTTCGATAAACTCCGCAGGAATCTACAAAAAAAAACATCGTTCGATTGCAATTACGACGAAATATTTTGGAATCAAATTGTATCAGATTCAATTACGTTATCCCGGTTCTTGTCGACCATGGCGAGCGTCGAGTAGGTCACGTGACCGGCGTAATGCTGCACTGCAAATTCGATCGAAACCGTCTTGGAGCGTGGGAACCGAGGACTCTTCAAGGAAGGACTGTTCAAGAGGTGATCGTTCGGTTTCTTGTTGAGCGTCTCGGTGATCCTCTGACAGATCTGCTGGTCGCTTAACCCGCGGTTCAGATAGCATTCCTTGTTATTGCAAAAAAAAAATTACTAATTATTAGTTACTGAACATTTTAAATATAATTAAAGATGAAGAAAAAAATAAACTAAAATCAAAATAAATATAACGAAATAATGGTTAAAAAATTAAAATAATAAAATATAAATAATTGCCCTGACGTTGATGATCAATAAACTATGAGCTAAAGTTGTACATTCTAACCGTTCATTTAGGTAAACTGCTTTTAAATCAATGGGACAGTACTGAAAACTAATTAATTAACAGAACCAATTAAACTTAATTACATAACTAAATTATCAACACAGAACAAAATATTGAAATTCCATCGTTTTTAAAATAGAAACTGAAACTGTAAAGCAAATAATGCCACCCGTATTTGGCGTTGGTAAAGTAGTTTTTCCCGATATCCAGATAAGAAGGTTGTAACCAGTTACAACAACACGATCGTTTGTTATACACCGAAACCCCAAACCCGACCGACAAGTCGAAAACTTGTTTTTAACCAAACTCTGAACAAAATACTTTGTCCTCTGCGCAAAACAATATTAACGCAAATCAGTTGTAAAAAAATAATAAGCAACCGCCTTTTCAATATTGCCACAGTATTAACCAGTTTGACCCTAATGCTAATGGCGATCGGCTAACCTCATCGACAAACATTCCTAATTACCTTAGTTGTTTAACTTAATTATAATTCAATTTAATTAATGAGATATCAGCTATTTAACTCGTTAAGGACACAGTATTCACCAGTTTACCGTAATGGCTAATTTTATGAATAAATATTCCTAATCACCTTTAGTATTTTAAGTTAATTATAATTCATTTAATCGGTTCTTTACTTCGTTGAGGACACCGAAGACGGATACTGGGCCATCCAGGGCCGAAATGACCATCTGCTTGTTTTTCAGCTGTAAATCTACGCCGCTGACTTGAATCCCTGTTTTTGAAGCAAATCAATTTGTTCATTTATTAAATTTAATTTTTATTAATATTTATATTAATATTTTTTGTTATACCTTCCTGGGTCAAGGAGACCAACTGCTCGTTCAGGTAATTGACGGTGAAGAAGGACTGCAATCTCTCGTTGGCGTAGTTGATGCACAGCTGCTCCAAACTGTTGCCGTGCTCGAACGACTCGAAACCGTACAAGTCCAGAATGCCTATTATAAAATTAAAAAAAAATAATTAACCAAAATCAGCAATTCAAATATTTTAAAAATTGAAATTAAAATGGGAAAAATACAAAAATAATGAACAAAAATGAGAAAAGAAAATAGAAAAACAAAAAAAATAAAAAGTTAATAAACTATAAATAAATTAATTAATCAACACCCATTAATCAGTCTTAATACGGTCTGAATAAGTAAGTTACATAAATGCTTGTAATTCTTCTTGTGGGCAGAATCGCTCCCTTGCAGCCGCGAATTGACCGTCCGCAGTACAAAGTCGAAAGCAAGTCGGTAGAGCAGCTTTAGGAGAGTGTCTCGACGGGCCTCGCACTCGGCCGCAGTGCCGCACCCCCGCTGAACCAGGGTCTTTCCAGCGGTGAAACTTCTCACAGTGAGCACCTAAATAGACATTACATTTCACGGTAATTAAATATTTACTATTACTTAATTGAATCATCTAAATCATTTCAAAAAAATGTAATGTATTTAGTACAACAATTTACTTTAATTTGCCTATTACAATGTAATAAAAGATAATTTAAGTAGATAGATAAAATTATAAAAGCTATTCACGGAAAGCAGCTCGTCGGCGTCCAGCCCGAGGGTTTCCGCCGCGGTCCGCAGGTGCTCGCGGGTTTCATCCTTGACTCGAACCACTTCTTCCTCGTAAAAGTCGACATTCCCCAGATGGAGAAGTGATGCCAAGAGTTTCCATATGGATAGCTGGACATCCTTGAGACCCAGCATTTCCATGGCCTTTGTGGTTTCCAGAAACAATTCCCCATCCCGTAGACTCCTGCTCGATGCGGCGATCTTCCACGAGGCACCTCCGAGGTTCAAATCTTGTAGTACGGAGTCTGGCAGTCCAGCAAGCATCTGCAACGTTTTAAACAGTTCACGGTATTAAAGTAAAAGGAACAAGATGTTTTACAATTCTGTAAAAATACTGAAATATAAAATAACAAATTAATTAATAGATGGTTAATATAATATATAATAATACAGTAATAATGTGATAATATTGAATTGTAGGTAGTTAATAAAATATATTAATAAAAATAATAACAGTTCATTACATATACATATATATATATATTATACTTGGTAAAAAATATGGAAGTTTCTTTCGTTCGGCGCCTGTTTCGCTACACGGGTCGATTCGAGTAAATACGTTTCAATGGAGGCTTTTTCCAACCTGTGAGGAATCAGAGAACGGTAAATAATGCAGACTGGTTAAATGAGGCGGACATTTGAGTTACCTGGTGTATTCTCCTTCTCCTGAGTAAAAAAGCCGGATGAGTTTCCCAAACCTGCTACTATTGTGGTTTCTCACCGTCGCGGCGTTACCTAGTGACTCTAGCAACGGGTTCGACATGCAGACTAGCGACTCGATGTCGTGAAATGCGGTTTTCCGTTCGTTCGGGGCTGCGTTGTGTTCTCGGTGAGCGAGGTACGACAGAAGGTGACGCGTCGAGCATGTTTTGCCGGCTCCGCTCTCCCCGTTGACTATGATGGCCTGGTGACTTTTCTCCAGGTTCCATTTCAGGTGCGACAGTGCTCGTTCACCTATGGCAAAAATGTGGGGTGTGGTACAGGCCTGCACGCCCGTTGCAAATCGATCCATAACCTCGTCGCGGTACATTTCTGCGACTTCGCGTACGGGGTTGACGGCGACTAGCGTGGGACCCGCCCAAGTGTAAAACAGCCCGTTTTCGTAGCGTTTTTGCAGACATTCCTTAACTGCATTTGAAAATCCACACATATAATATACATAAATCTAACTATCTTTTTTAACCGGTTCATACCCGCTTCAGCTTTTAAATGACTCAGAAGAGTTAGGTTACTTTCCATGCTTTCAAAAAGCCTATTTTAAATGGTGAAAGTTAACTTGACGTTTTTCGCAGTTCTAAATTTTTCTTAAACTTGCACTGGAAATGACAATTTGGTGCTACTTTGTACAAACGACTGGGAATGGACAGGCCGGTGAAATGGAGAAAAAAAGATTAAAATTCAAATTATTCAAGAGTCAGATGGTGTCAAAAAATAACGAAAACGAATGTCAAATTCTTTTGAAAAAAAACATCGGGTTGTGATAAACCGCGTCTTTCGTTAGGAATCGCATTGCGCACTCTCTTTACGTGAAATCTTATTATCTAGTTTTATTGTTACATAACAGAAATGCATTATGTATACGTGGCTATATTTATCTATGTTTATAATATCATCACCTATTTCAAATTGTTGGCACAGATATATACTATTTGCTACTTCGTTACAAAAAAATAAACATTTTGTATGGTATATATACTAGTTGCGTCAAATTACGATAATAATAACATAATCCTACATAAGCCCTCTACCTGACTATGAAAAACAACGAACGTCTTTGCCACGACGTTTGATATGATCGGTGAGCAGTTACTGTACATGTAAATCAAGCGAGAAAGACCATATCATGTCGTCTTATGACTACATTTACGCCAATGCTAAAGAATCCATGTAATTTCGAAATGTGTAATGGTGATATAGGCGAGGAAGGGACGATGAATAACTCATATGGCTGGTTTATCTTTACGAACTTATCTGCAGCTATACGCTGGCTGAGAGCTTATCAGGGGGAAAAGAGCGGGGCAGGGGTGTCGTATGGATCGCATAAAGTGGGCACGACCTCTCAATTGCAGTCACAGTTGGCCTCGTGTGTTCTTTTAACTAAGGCATCGGCATGTTAATTAAAAAGCCAAGTTTCGCTTATGTGGCAGTATTAACGACGTGCTTATGGGCGTTGGCGGACGCAATTAGTAGCTCCGAGTGCACTTCCGCTAAAGATTGCAGCGAGTGCTTGAGGCTAGCTTCGTGTGCTTGGTGTGCTAATAAGGTAACAGTTCTCTATTATTCCCCGAACCCCGCATACTGCCCCCTCCCCCATCTCCTCTCCTCTCTACCACTA
>JAIQCU010000743.1:1899-39004 GCA_022114935.1 Leptestheria dahalacensis
AGATAGCTAGCTATCTGTCTGTCTATCTATCTGTCTGTCTATCTATCTATCTATCTATCTATCTTTCTTTCTTTCTTTATATCTGTCTATCCATCTATCTACCTACCTATCTGCATTTCTGTTTATCTATCTATCATCTATCTACTTACATATGTCTTTCTATTTATCCACCCATCCACCCAACCAATACCTACTACCACTTGAACTACTCATACCTATATTGACTGATTATTTCTATAGCTACTCCACTTAAGTTAAGTTAACTGCAGTGAAATACAGTTTGCATAGCGGTGCAACGTTCCAGTGTTTGCGCCAAACCCCCTACATTTCTGAGAAAAAAAGTTTCCCCTTTTTCGCGAATACGTGACCGTTTGCACATTAAAAGCCTTTTTTCCCAGTAACGCAGCGGCATTCGCATCAAGGGGGAAAACTACCCTCTTCCCCTCCGACTCTCTCTGTTTAATATCCCCGCGCAGGAAACAACCCTCCCTCTTGCTACCCCCTTGGCTTTTGGCGAAATTTCGCAGAAATCCCTTAGCCAAACAAAAAGCAAAGCACGTAACCCGAGATGAATCCCTACGGCTTTGGCACCCCCCCCCCTCCTTTATCGCTTACCCCTTGGCAGAATTACTGTATTGAAGTTATCTGCGCGGAAATCGTAATCTTAAATTTAACCGTCATAAAACTAACTATAGATAACAGCATTATTGTAAAATTCTATAAGAAATAAGTTAACTTTGTCTTGTCAAATAGTAGTTACATTTTGCCGCTAGATGGCGCTGCTTGTATTCATAACGACTTTTTCTTATGGTATTTGGAAAACGTCTTTTATAACAAAAAGGTTAATTGCATTTCATGAGGAAATATAATACGCATGGTATCCAATTAACTTTTTTGCTGAAATAAGATATTTAAAGATGCGGTGGATAAATCAATGCAAGTGCTATGGAGAAGGAAATACCAAATCTGGCCGAATCTTCTACTTGCTACTTTCTTTTGTAGCATTTCTGAACAAGAATGGTCAATTGCAGTCTACTAAGCGACCTAATGCAAACAATCTCACATCAGCGCAATAAATTAATTACTATATGTAACGAAGTGGTGGATAACACAATGCAGATGTCACATTGATGGTTACAACAAATTCAACTTATTCGTACCAAAATGTATTTTAAAAATTTCGCGATTAGTTGCAGTCTTTGTAATGTTGCATTCCACGTAGACTTTAATTAATCCTATTACTAAACCGGCATATTCAAAGAAATGGTGGATAACACAATGCCGGTAAAGCATGGATGGATTATTAAGCTTAAGCTTATTTTTATCGAGATATAGTTTTTACATTATAACGGATGATTGCAGTCTGAGGAAAATTCCATTCCACATAGCCTTTTGTTAATCTTTTTATCAGACCAGCATACTCAAAGAAATGGTGGATAACACAATGCAGATAGAGCATGGATGGAAACAACAAATTTACCTTAGGCTTTTCAAATTTGATTCTGGTGATAAAACAGTCAATTGCGTTCTGCGAAGACGTCTTTCCCACATGATCTCTTGCTGATTTTTTTCTTATATCTATATACCTAACGAGGTGGTGGATTTGTAAACATAGCACAAACGGTAAAATTCGATTCAGCCTACAGCCTTTAATATTTCTTTTGAGATAGAATAGGTAATTGCGTTCCATGAAGAACCTCAATTTCCTTAAACTCTATCAAACCTTTTTCGCAAATACTCATCCTCAAGGAAACGGTGGATAAAACAATGCAGAGCGCGCTATTCAAAGTTGCGCAGCTGCACGGTAAAAGTTTGGTTTCTTGTTGCAGATGGTCCCTTTCGCAGTACCTTTTTTTTAATTTCCTGCTCACTAAAACCATTTTTTCATTCTGGCCAATAGTGAAATGCAAATGGGGCGAAACCCAATATATAATTCAATTACGTGATAAATGCGGCACTGTGGGGAACGGGTTTCCAAAGTGGACTCGAAAGCAGCAGATGAAAACAAGAAAAAAGCCAGTTTGAATAGTCCCAACGCTAAAGATAGGAAGTAGCCCTGGGGGTATGAAGCAGATGCCAAGCACACACATACATTTACAACCTCTTCAAACCGGTTTTTCTATTACATAATACCAAAACGACGCCGGTACTAAACTCGCACTTAGCACAGAATTACGCCTTTTAGACACGAAGTATTCAAGTATTTAAGTAGGAAAAAAAGGTGATGTTACTAAATCAGGGATGATGTTTATTTGCACAGGGGTTCGGCAAGACGAGGGGAAACCACGTGATACTTGTTTACATGAAAAACCCTAGCTTTTTGCAACTTAAAAGCGCTTGATATGTGATGAAACATTATCGTAGAATGTCAGTGTCTTGCGTCAAAAACGCTAGCTTAACGTAACTTGAAAGCGCTTGATGTGATGAATCATTAACGTAGAATGTCTTGCGCAATACGTGTTTTCTCCTAGGCGCACACAAAAGAGAAAGCTTGGCACCGGTCAATGCCCCCCTAGTATTTATACACTTGTAAACAACTTGATCTATTTTTTTCGCTCTCTTGCGTTGATTGTCTTCCATACCTGCTTTCTGGCACGTTGGCAACCGGGCACCAAGGCGGAAACCTAGAGATAAACCTGAAAAATCTACCATGTTTATCAGTTCTTTTTATCGTATTATTTACTGAAATTTGGAAGTAAAATCTTATCTTGACAACTTCCTACAATCACGTATGCTCTTATAATCTAAAATGCTGTAATAGACTTTCGGTTTAAGAGCTACGGTTATGATTTTTAAAATATTTTCAAAGTCAACCGGTAAACTGCATGTGTATCCGTCAGTTGAATTTAGATCTCACCGAGTATACCCGAGGCCGCTTGTTTACACTGGCACCGAAAACTGGGCCATCAAAACAACAGTTTGTATCGCTATTTGTGACTGTCATTGCGAAATAACAGCAGCATTCGATTTTTCAGCATATTTACGCATTGTATTAAGCATTCTGGTTGGTCGTTAGTGTTTTTCAAAGGTTTAAATGGGAAAAGAAATGTTAAATCGAAATGGCGGGAAATTCAAATCCGCCGGTTGAAATTAGGATGCACCGGGGTATACTCGCCGGGTTTCCAACCGCATTGTGGGGGAAAGGGGCAAAAAAGAAAGACGCCGCTGCATCAAGGGGAAGCGTTCGCAGTTGTCGTTCTGACAGCGAACGGTTAACGACGATCTTTTGCGCTTATTTGAATCTTGCGAATAATCGTGCTGCCTGAGACAGATTTGCATTTCAAGACGGCGGACGTGTTTCAACGGACTCGTTCGGCTTTTTCACCCGTGTCTTGTTGGAAAAGTAGCCAGACGTCGCACTTATTCTAAGGATCGCGGATACGTGATGGTGAGCACGTCCTCTCATCAGGTTTAGTACATTAAACAACAAAACTAAATTATTTTTCAAATAATTATTAATCCTCAAGGTAAAATAGAACGGCTGCTGTGTTAAAGCGACCGGACTGTTTTGACTTTCGAGTGTTACCCGGTTTTGAACAGGATTAGAAACTTGGAATGCAAATATTCAGATACTTTAAACAGCAGAACAGACTATTACTTTTTATGATAATTGCTTTAAATCCAAATAGATCAACTGTGTGTCAAACTGACCGGACTGTTTATACTGCTACCCGGTTTTCATCTAAATTTCAAATTCAAAAACCAGAACTTTGATATTGCTGTGTCGATAAGATTATTCGTATGTAAAGACGATAGCCTATATGATATGGTTTATTACTTAACGAAGCATGTATGGCGCGGGTTATAAATAGCGCGTTGTCACACGTCATCGCTGCAAAGCAGATGGTTTTAGCACTACTATGGATATAAATAAGTTTTTTTTATTTACTTTTTTATATTTCATTGTTGTAACTTATTTTATTTCGCCTGTTGGTACGCGCAGGTTGTTGGAATTTATTGGCCACTGCCCGAGGCGCTGGACGCGAAAATAGTGACAGGGAAGCCAAGTTTGCTAATCAGACCAACCGGAGCACGTGACGCCCGTTTCAAGGTCAAACATGCCCTACCGGCGTAACGTTCAAGTCGCTCACGCCGCCGCCGCCGCTGCTGCTGCTGCTGCTGCTGGTGGTGCTTTGGACGGTATGAACGCGACGCGCTGTTGCGCACCCACCGGCTGTCTGTGCCACGCCGGCGATTGGATTCACCTCGATGACCTCTACGATGTGGTCAAGGTCATATGCAACTTTGAATCTTGCCCTCAAGGTATGGGAATTGATTTCTCGTTTATCCGTTTAGCTATTCGCGGTTAGAGTAACTGTCGTATCTGTATTTCTACCCAAGCGATTGGCTATTTAAGTAACTATTTATCTATCTATCCAACTACCCACCTACCATATCCGTCTGTCCATTTCTTCATCCCTTTATCTTACTATTACTTCGTCTAGCTATCTAACCGGCTATCTATTAATGTAGCTAGCTCTATCTATCAATCCAGCTCTGTGTATTTCTATATATCTTACCACCTATCTCTTGGTATATTTGTCTATCTATCTTTCTGCCTGTCGACCTATCTCTCTATCCGTCAGACTTGCTGTACACGCAACTATCAAACTATCTACTTGAATTATCAAGTTGAATAACATTTAGTCTTTAATTCCCATTCAAAAACTGATACAAATTAATTATTTTAATTCAATCAGTTTTTATTATTCAAATAAAATAAATATCTAGTCTTAAGTAATCTGCCTGTCCATTCATTTAATCATCTATCTATCTATCTGTGCATGTAATTATTTATCTATCCAACTATCCATCTACATATCTGCATCCCTTCTTATATCTTTCATAATTAAATTAAACTAGTTAAAATAAAACTCGTTAGAAATGGTTGGTGAGATTCTCATGAAGTTCCAAATATGTGCCATTCAGGACAATATATGCACAAGATTTGCTTCGAAGCGTGGGAAGGTACGGTGCTGACGTTCCTACGCTCGTGCGGACGCGCCCGCAGCTGGTCGGAGAAGCAGCGCATGCAGAACCTATGGACCAAGAAAGGCTACGACTTGGCCTACAAGGCGTGCGGCTGCCTCTGCGGACGCGGGCACTTGCGCAAGGACCTCGACTGGGTCGCACCCCATCCGGACGCGGCGGACGCTGAAGCGCGTCGCAAGCGCAAAAACAGCAGCAATAGGATCAACAACAATGTTGTTCATAACGGAGCAAAGGTATTGTTGATAATTGATTTTTTTTACATTATTATTTAAAAATATTATTTATTTATTTATTTTTAAATATTCAACGCACGTGTCTTGAACCCAGCGTATCTGTCGAGTAACGCGTCTATCTGGAAACTTGGTTAATTATAGTTTTAATTTTTATTGGGAGGCTGGGGGAACGAGATAGAGAGAGAGAGACAGAGGACTGTCTTAATTAATTCAGCAATTAACACAGTGAATTTATTTAGCCGTTTTGTTATATGAAGAAATAAACAACCAGGGGAACTTATGATAAAATTAATTAAAAGTAGAACTATTAAGTGAATATACATATAATTTGCTCGTTATTTTCTGTTGTGAGAATACTACAGCGCGATAATTATATGAAATAAAATACTAACTTTACTACCAGCAGGTGTTTAAAGTCAAATTATTTTCTGAATTGAAAAATTCAGGTGTACAGAAACGTTAATTAGGGTTTCAATTTTTTACCACCGTTATAACATTAAGCATACTTAAAACAACTTTATACGATCTAAATAAGTGATCGAGTTCAAATATTTGTAGGGTGATTAATTAAGCTAATTTGAATTATAAATTAATGAATCCTAATTAGTGATTATAAATAATTACCATCAGGTGTAGTTCAGATTTAACTCTGAAAAATATTCATCAGATTATAAATGAAGCTACCTTGAATTCATCTTTAATTTGATAAGACTTAATTCATAAAACTGTATTTGAGTATAGTTACGCCTATAATTAACAATTTGTAATGTACAATTTCTAAGTTATCTGAATTGAATGGGATTAATCCTTAATTAGCTTAATGAGGCTTAATTTAGGGAAAATCACCCCCCCCCCCCTTGAGTGAAGGTGGTAGTGGTTATAATAACATTAAGTAAGTCGGTAAGGTAATGATAGCCCTTAGTGTAATACCCACTCATTGGTATTGCTCATCTCCTAGGCAACGCCGATACCTGTTGCGCCCCGGTCGTTCAACAACAACAACAACATTGGAGGGGTCCGCAACCGCGCCAATTCCCTGTCGTCCAACGGATCGGGATCCTGCGGTTCTGGTTCTCCACCGGATCCTTCGTCCGGATCCCTGGGCCAGGTGACTCTGCTGAGGCGAAAATCCGGCAAAACGGACGCTCTCTGTAACCGTGAAAGGTATGAAGAGACTCTTTGGCCACCATGACTCAGTGACTCAAAAGACTTGATGAAGCAAATGACTCGTAGTGACTCTTTTCAAGAGATTCAATGATGTAACTGTGACCCTCACTTGAATCTCTGAAATTTGACTCGTACTTTGGATGTAGGCACGGTTCAGAGGGAAGTTGTCTGTTTGCACACCGCGCTGATTTCAGTACCTTCAATGTGCTGCCACGTCATAAGCTGAACTCCTATCACATCAAGGTATATTACTATTTTTTATTCTTATTAATTATTCATTGTTGTTTCATTATACCAAATTAATTATTATTCAGATAATTATTATCGTTATTATTGTACTACTAATATATTCATAACCATATAATTTATTTACATTTTATTTTGCATTTCATTTGTACTGAAACTAATTGTATTCATAATAATTAATTATTAATATCACTGTTATAGATATTAAGATGATTGTTTTTCATGGTTTATTATTGTTTTGTTATTAGGTTGGTAGATAAAATAGGGTGATAGATAGACAGATAGATAGGTAGATAGATCTATAAATAGATAGATAGATTGGCAGATAGATAGATCGAAAGACGGGTAGATAGACAGAAAAATAGATAGATGGATAGATATATAAATTGATAGGTAGAAAGATGGATAGACAGATAGATAGATAGACAGTGTATTTCACCGGCCGTTGAGCCGCGATGAATCGATACGATAGATACGCCTCGCATTTAACGTAAGTGCAGACATGTCATCTTACTAATTGCAATATATATGTAGAGCAAAATCTTAATGTGCTCTTATTTTATGGCTATCACCACAGGTTAGAGTTGATTGTACTCAGAAAACATGAAGAGGTATTTTTCTTTATAAATTCTGAATTGATTTGCTTGTGTGTTTGTAGATGGAGGATCAAGGAAGTTATGGCAACGATGACATCCGCTGCTTCATTCTGTCCAACCTGGCGACGGCTCGAATGTCGCGCGTCTTTTGCGTCCTCTGCCAGAGTCCCATGGTCATCTTCGACCGGTACCCCATCATCGACGGCACCTTCTTCCTCACGCCCAAGCAATATTCCAGTTCATGCGTACCCGTAAGTCTATGCAATCCATTGCAATGAACTTTTATTGTCAGCATATTAATCAGTTTCGAACTTGAGAATAGATCAATATCAAGGTTGAATGATTTATCAGATCAAATATCAACCATACTGATATATCAGACTCTTGTAGCCTTGATGATTCATTTCAGTATTTTATTTTGGTATCGATAATATCTAGGGGGGAAAATGGTGTCGAATTATGGAATGTGACAAAAACAGGTTTAACTCGGATGAATATCGCCTTAAAAGATAATTGCTATGAAATTAATTTACCATAGAAAAGTTGGCAGTATATATACAGTATGAGATTTGTTTACTGCATACTGCAGCGGTATTTCGAGCCTGTCTCGTGTGTCAGTGGCTCAACAGCTGGTCTAATACAGCCTTATTACTGAGTCGTCTGTGTATATATTTAATATTTCAAACTCTTTTAAGTCATTAATAATAAATGATAATATCAACGGTAAAAGTTAAATGGAAATTAAATTTTAAAAAATTACTGAATTGTTTAAAATTGATTTAATTTGAACACAGTGATTAATCTAACAAAAAAACGAATTAGAAACAGGGAAAATGACTCTTGATATGAGCCATTCTACGTGACTATTTTATGTATGGGAAACACATGCCCGTGACTCACTTTTCAGCCAGACAGAGCGTGAAACTCCTTAAAACGGGAACCGTGAAACGCATTTGTGGAGGGGGATCGAAAATATTAAAAGGCAAATTTTTAAAAAAAAAGAAAAATACCAGCGGGGGATCTGAACTGTGATTTATATCTAATGAGAATGAATTAAGTGAATAAGCAAAGGTGAGTTGGCTATATTCATTGGTATATTCGTCCAGTTTTATTATTTTCATTTAGCTGTAGTGTCATAATATTATTTATAATTTAATAAATTATTATTGTAATTAAATCAAGAATATTTAAAAAATATTGGGATAGTGAAATATTGATATATTGGTATATGAGGCTTTCTTGGTTGCGATTTACCGTATCACAATTCTCCTTTGGGTTTGATAGTATCAATAGTTCTATGTGTTAAAAATCATTTTATACATCTAGCCAATACCAATGTAAAGAATCAAGATATCATCCCAATGTTAATTATTATGAGGTTAATTACCAATGGACTAAAATTTTAGTAAAAACGAAATTACCTGATGAAGTATCGATATCTTCCAGTGCTAATCGATTGAAGTCAATCAGAATGTTACGAATGATCAATTGTGTCAATGGTTATAATTTCTGATAAAGTATGAGGAAAATATTGTGTTTAATTAAGTAGTTAAATTAATTTACAATGTAATTTGTTTTATAAATAGGTGACGGCAGAGGGTCGCCATCAGTATCTGAGCGCCATCTGCATGGGCTGCCTGGAAGGATGGACGTGCTCGCTGGAGTGCCGATCCTGCCGCCGACCCTGGGACGGATCCTCGCTAATCCTGGGCACCATGTACTCGTACGATATTTTCGCTGCAGTGCCTTGCTGTGTCAATCGCCTACGAGTGAGTTCAACCGCTTATTGGCCTTACTTGTTAATAATAGCTATTATAAAATTGAATGTCACTTAAGTTTGATGCAGGATTTAATTACGATAACGTTTTATTGAAAGCTGTTTTATCCAACGGTGATCCACACATTCATGTGTAATTTGCCATATGTGTTAATAACCTATGATTGTTGAATATTTTTTAAGTCATGCTTAAAATGCGGTTAATTAAGTTGCTATTGTCATTTGGTTGTATGAGCTGATCACTTCCGAACTTATGGGCGACTTCTGTTGAAATGTATAAAAAAAATATGGACAATATTTTATTGTAATTACGATATACTTATAAAAGTCATTAGTCATTGCATAAACCTTTCTATTATGATTGATTCTATAATTGATGTATTAATCAGATAATACTTTGGTCGGACCTTTAATTCAATTAGAATTTAGTTTAATTAATTACTTCTATTTTGTGTCTATTTTGCAAATATTTATTTTGCTTCATTCATTGGTTTAATAGTATTAAAAATATGAATAAATTATACGTAAAAATAATTAAATTGCGTAATATTGATAGTGTTTTTTTTATTTATAGCAAATCTATAAAGTAGAATATCAAACAGATTGCCTCCTGTTAGATCTTTTTTTAAAATGATGAAACGATAATCATATCCGGGCTAACGTTTTGCTACTATTGATTAACCCCGCACTTATGTGTGTGTGGTATAGTACGGTGTGTGTGTGTGTGTGTGTGTAACAAAGGGCATTTGGGTTGTTGCGGTAAACACATAAATAATTCAATCCTCCCGTTCCCCGCACACATGCACAGAGCGTAGTAAATCAGACACTTTTCAGCCGGGCCTGGCCAATTAGATGCCATCCTAATGAATGTGATTACCACAGTCCGGGTGTGGATATCGATTACTCGGTTAACCGTCTGTAATTTCCTTTTTTTTTCTCGTCTTCTTCGTTCTTTTGAAAGGTTGTTGATGGGATGTTGGGCAATATGCTAATCTTGTATCGATATTTTGACTATGAATCATATCTCATCAACGCTTGATACATGTGGAGATTTGAAGGGAACATATGGAGGTATTGCGCAGGACTGGATGCCGGATACAATATGCTAATCTTGTATCGATAGTTGATAATGACAGGCAAATTTGATCTGATATATATCATATCTCAAGAAAGCTTGATATATTTGTTGATATGGATATCTGATACGATATATTTAAAGGGAATATATCGAGGTATTGTGCAGGATTGGGTGTTTAAAGGAGAATTACTGAGGTCTGCAGCTGGTCGTTGCATTGATGTACAACTGGAGATTTTAAGTCATGATTATATCATGTACTAAAAATCCATCTATCTATCTATCTCTATCTATCCATTTCTCTGTCTCTCTGTCTATCTTCAATAATCTAGAATGTGATATGGGTCATATTCATTAAGTTGAAAGGTTAATCACATCAATGACATTATTGATTACCTGTATTTGTTCTATATTACGTCATCATATCGTAATGTCAAAAGGATGAAGTCGAACAATTATAAACGTTGCTTATCTGTTTAATTGACATTTGTAATTAAAAATAAATAAATAAACTCGCACCATCGCAGCTTTGAATAGCATTCAGTCCGTTTGCGCTGTTCTTGTTATAAACTAAAATTTACAAGACAAGATTATATTTTATGAGTATGAAATTTTTAACCATTGTAATAGTTTCATGTAAATAGGATCAAGTAGATAACATCAAACTTTGTTTATCTTGTGAATATTCAGGTTACAATTGATATTTTTCTTTTATTATGTGAACAGTGCAACAGTTGCGGCAAACTGGTAGTTGCTCCGGAGCATCGTTTCCCGTACTTCTCTCACTACAGTCGTGACCTGCGCTGCCCTCACTGCTCCAGTAACCAGCCGCATTTCGTCAAACCGCTGCCCAGTGTTTACCAATTGGTGCCCGGTGCCCGTCACTCGCACAGCCCGGACCTTTAAACACCAACAACACACGTGGAAAGTCACATGGGGCGCAAATGAATGGCAGTGAATGACGTCAATGGACCGGGGCGGGGTCATTAGGAATTTCGCTTTTCAAATTAGTCAATCCGTGTAATGTGTATCTCTCCTTTCTTGCTCGTTTTCTGATAGGTTCAAATAAGAGTCACGTGACCTTTTTTTTTTCTATTGCTTATACTCCACCAAACACACGTGGAAATTCTGTCCCGTTTTTTCGCCCATCCTCCAGTGGATGTTTTCGATCGCTTTCTTTTTTTGGTCTAGCACGATTGGATGGTTTGTTTTCTCGGTTAGAATGATTGAATTAGTGTTTATTTAGTGAAGGTTATACGCCAGCCAGTTGACCTTGAACAATGGCCAATTTTTCTGTATTCTAATTGAATTTACCAATTAATTTTCTTCTTTGTCGCACCAAACAAGGAACTCTTTTCTTATTGGTTCCTCAAAATTGTCTGGTCGGTTTTTTTTCCTCTCAATACCTTTTTTCGGGCTTTTCTTGGCTTGTCTGCATCTTCATTTTAAAAAAAACACGTAGACGTTAAGGAAAGTTAAGTGGCTGGGGTTTTTCGTTCTGAATTAAAAGTACAAAATAATAATCGAGTTATTGTAGTTGCAATTTTTCTGTTCTTTGGAAATTGGAAAACGGGATGGTAGAAATCCAACATTTTGTCGTCTTTTTTTTTGGCGCCAGTGATTTGATGGTGAAAATACAATTTAGTGTGTCAATTTTTAGGCAATTTTTTCGCTGTGCTTGATGACCATTGTGTGTACCTTTTGGCAAATTATTACACGGGATTTTTTGCGATACAATTGATTATTTCATCATTGTTCTCTGACGCGACTGTTTATTCCCATTTAATTGAGGTAATTATTTCTACGTTTTTAATTGACGTGTACTTGCAGTTGGCCTGGCAATTTGATAAGCGATAAATTTCCGAGTATGGTGCACTGCGATATGCACGTGGATAGCACTTGCGTGTCTCAAGGTCGTTTTCAAGGTCGTCGCGGGCGTTTCTATAAATAAAAACAGGCGTGTGTGTGTGTTTGTTACTCATTGCACATGAGGAAGACGAAGACGATTTCAATGTCGGATTCGTGACTGAAACGAATTTATTTCGCGCTTTCTTAATTTTTTTAACAATAAATAAATATTTAATATCACGATCTGCCGTCACGTTCGGTATAAATAGCTTCCTTTTATGGCTGGTATTTATAAATTTATATTACATTACGTATTGTAAACGTATTAACTTTAGGGACGTAACAGACTTGAGAAAATCAAAGTTTTAATAATAGTTGATTAATAACAATAATTGATTAATATTACAATGTATTCTGTTAAAATAAAATGAAATTTCAAAAAAACTAGCGATGGCTTTATATTAAAAAAAAACACCGAAACGGAAAGTTATTTTTTTTTAATTTGAATATTTAGATAATAAAAAGTTCTTAAAATATTCCTGGTTTTTAAGATAAAATTAATTAGCGGAGAATGTTGGTTTTCCGGGCGGCGGCGGCGCTGTGCTTGAAAGTGTTCTTTTTCTAAAATTAAAACAAAAATACCCACACAGTCGTAAAAGAGTTGGCCTATAATGAACCTTGTCCAAAGTTTTGCTCATTTCGTGGCGAATTCTTGGTTTTACGGCTACCGCTGAATATTTTAAGCGTCGTCATTATTTTTCTCTGTTTGCGTGTGGTTCCTTTTCTTCAAAATTTAATTCCGTCTCTTTTAAACCAGCCGGATAATGAGTATCGCCATCTGAAGGCAGTATGAGGCATCGTACGTCTTGCCTTAAAACTGTAAAACTATAAATTATACGATTAAAAATAAAATGTGATTAACTTAATTCGAATGCAAATTATTTTGAATTTATTCGAATGAAAAATTTTGAAAGAAAACTTATAAAATGAGAATGAGCAGTAACAACAGTTAATTTTAAAAAATTCTCAAAGTGACTAGTCGCCGAAGAGCTGCCCGTACTGCTCGTTGGCCAAGTATCGTCCAACGATGGCGGAAACTTTCTTGCAGCCAGTCTTGGAGTAGAGTTCCACGTTTCTCGTTCCGTCTTCGCCCGAGCCGATCTCCTCGTTCAGCGTGCAGTAGTCGACGGCATCCGCCACGGCGCTGTTTAAAAAACAAAGGGATTGATTCACTCTTAAAGAGTAGGATTGGATTTGACGGATCATTTAATAATTTTACTTTAAAGCCGTTTCACTGGGATTCGCAACTCCTCTTCTCTGAAACTCCCGTCTGGCGCACATCCGCACGTGGCGTCTCTCCAGCGGTAAAAACGGGACGTACAGGTCGATCAGACTCCTCTCTATGACGTTACTCTTCTGCAGGCCACCTATTCATTAATTCAATTACAAATAGAAGCTTGTAACGAAAAAGTACTTGTCGAATTATTACCGGGTTCGTTAAAAGCCCCGAGTAAAATTAAATTCTCAAAATCCCGGTAACGGAGACCTTCTCGTTTGACTCCGCTGGTCCACGTTTGAAACATCTTTTCCGTGATGTTTTTACCTCCCGTGTTGCTCAGTATAATAAAAATGGACTTCCTAAAAGAGAATTGTTCAGACTTAAAAATTATATCGTCGTTTATTTACTAGATTTACCTAAAATCTACACCGCGGACGTTCTCGTTATAGTCGAGATAGGACCTGATGCTGTCTATGACTCCCGGCGGCATTTTGTCCATCTCGTCAAAGATGAATAAGGAACGGGCGCACTCGGAGACGTTCCCCAGTACCCAATTCCGTAATTGATCGCCGTAACTAACGAATAGTACGTAAATTTCCATTTAACTTTGACACGGTTATGTTACTACCTTGCCGAGAGTGCTGGGTGTGGGAAATCATTTGTTGCCATAAAATGATGCACGTATTTGCTTTTCATTCCTTTCAAGTACGTGCTGTTGGCGACGAGCGACGCTAAGTGGTTTTTGCCCCCTCCCGTCCACCCGTGAAAACTCATGACCAACGGCTTGGCGGGGTTGGGGTCCCTGACGTGTGAGAGTAACTGTTTGAGTACGACGTCACTGGCGATGTGCTGTCCGAAGACGTCCTCCTGGAGGGACTCTCTTAACTCTGTAAAAGATGAACATGTGGATGTTTGATTGGTAAACGGAGCGTCGAATATCGACAATACTTGTCATGTTTTGAGGAATCCATTTGCTATCACAGCATTCGTGGAAAGGACATGTGATCGCTGACCAGCCTGCTATTAAACCGCCGACAACTGCTGCACCTGCAGCACCCAGCAGGGTCAAAGGTTCAAAACATTCTGTTTCCCATACGGCATTAGTAAAGAAACACGCGATTGGTAACAAGGTTTTAAACCAATTGAATTTCATGCTAGAGCAACTGACTTAAAACAGGATTCCTAACGGGGTGACAAATAACAAATTAATATCTAATTTTAACGCATTCAATTCAAAGAGTGGTTGTTTGGGTTGTTTTGTTTACAAGAAGCGCCCAGGCGGCTGAATCTGGTACTACATACGGAGTTTATAAATCTCATTGGTCGATTTAAATCAGAATGTAATAATATTTAATACAATATATTATGCTTTATTTAATATACTACAATATAAGGCGCTAATGTGTTAGTTTTTTAAGTCTAGTATCTATAATTTTGACTTTAATTAAAATGCCTTGAGATTAAGATAAATTGATTTTAAAGGTAATAAGGTTTAAAAATTTAAGATCCATGCATAAATATTACTGAATACTACAGCTGTAAGTTGATTAAGCCAACATTTAGATACTTTAAGTATACACAATTCCATTCGTAAGTTTACAATCAAAGTACGCGGTTTATGCCTAACCCGCGTCTTTTTAAACTAAATAATCAGCAGGTTACATCAGAAGCAGACTATCAAATAGAATTAGAATTGTGAATAACATTTGAAATTTAAATATGAGAAGTTTGAAAAGACTTCAAACTTTAGCAATTACTGTAAAACAGCACAGTCACCTGGAAAGCTGTTTTGCTCAATATCAAGGTACATTAAAACCGGTATCATGACTTATATATTATGAATTAATATACTTTGGTGCAAAATTACAGTTCATTATATTTAATTGATTTGTATATTTTGTAGTTGCGAGAAAATATAGTTCGATCCCAGAGCAGCAGGCTAGTCAACATGCCGTAGAAAAAACTCCCGAGGGACCACTGAAATTGTATCACGCTCGAGTATCTTCCGGTCAGTTGCAGCACGACAGTCACCAAGTACAAGTTGTGACGAAATTGCAGGAGATTTATGGCCAGATAACGAGGTACGATCCAGATCGTTCTGGCCTTTTTTCCCGCTGGTTTGGCTTTGGGTCAAAAAGTGGGTCAGCGCCTAAAGGTCTGTACCTTCACGGAGCCGTCGGTGGCGGGAAGACGATGTTGATGGACCTATTTTACGACTGTTGCCAGACCGAGAGGAAAAACAGGATTCACTTTAACGCATTCATGCTAGACGTGCACAAGAGGATTCACGGCTTAAAGGACTCGTTCGCCAGATCCTCAGGGAGCAACCGTTCCAGTAACTATGATCCGATTCCTCCCGTGGCCACGAGTATCAGCGATGAGAGCTGGCTTATCTGTTTTGACGAGTTTCAGGTATTTTAATCTCAGTTGTTTAAAGTTATAAGCATATTATGATAATCAACACTTTGTTTTCCCATTAAAGGTTACTGATATTGGTGACGCAATGATTCTGAAACGCCTCTTCACCGAGCTGTTTCAGCACGGGGTCGTCGTGATAGCGACGAGTAACAGGCCTCCCGAGGATCTCTACAAGAACGGACTGCAGCGTTCCAATTTTGTGCCCTTCATCGATGTACTGAAAAGCCACTGTCACATTTACTGCCTCGACTCGGGTATCGACTACCGTCAGAGAGATAGGAGCGGGAAACAGACGTTCTTTTTCTCGTAACGTCGATCTAGATTCATTCACTAAGAAGAAATTAACTAAAGTCGAAGTTATGTAGACAAAGTCAGTGTGATGCAGATAGGGAAGTCGACCGTCTCTTCAAGTGGCTCTGCTCAAAGGAGAACGATATTGTGCGACCTAGAACGATAAACGTCTACGGGAGAAACGTCAACTTCGAGAGGAGCTGCGGGAGAGTTCTGGACTGCGCTTTTGAGGAACTCTGCGACAGGGTGAATTTATTAAATTGAACATATAAATATATATATGGATTTCAAAAGAACCAATGGGGTTTCAAAAGGGGCACAGCCCAAATTCTATTGGTCAGATTACCGAAGGTTGCATCTGATGTTGTTTTCAATTCCTGTTAACGTATATGACTTTTATGTCCCTCTTTTTAGCCACTAGGAGCAGCTGACTACCTGCAAATTTCGCAGCTGTTCCACACGGTTGTCATCCGCAACGTACCGCAGCTGAACCTGTCGCGGAAGTCGCAGGCACGCAGGTTTATCACGCTCATAGACACGCTGTACGACCACCGGGTTCGGGTCATCATCAGTGCTGAGGCGACGTTGAAGGAACTCTTTTGTAAAGAAAAGGCGCAGACACCTGGAAGACATGACGAGCAAGTCCTGATGGACGATTTGAACGTCGAAGCTGGAAAGGTAAAAAGAAATTCAACTTGTTCACAGTAAAAATAGTACAATAACTTGTTAAGATTCATAATTACTGTAACATTTAATCGATGTATAGAGTCGTATTTTCATCGGTGTACGTTTTCCAATATTTTTACAGGACGGTGCGATGGCTAGTATTTTCACCGGCGAAGAAGAGTTGTTCGCCTACGACCGAACCGTCTCCCGTCTGACCGAGATGCAGACCGAGGAATACTGGAACCAGTGGGACACTTATAGATAATGTTGTTAAAAGTAATATAGTCCCAGTCTCTAGGTGCAAATCAACATAAAGTGTTATTGTTATAAAATATGTTCATATAATGGACACAATATAAATGAATTAAAATGCCTTTCCGTTCTGTCTTCTTTTCTCCACGAAGGCTACACGCTCTCGACTACTGATTGTACAGTTTGGGCTAATAATTACAGCTTCTTAATTAAAGACAGTATTGTAATTATCAATTTAAATGATTTGTATAAAATCTAGTTAATGGAAATTATGAATAAATTATATGCTGATAAAATACTTTAGTATGATTCGAATAAGTCATTAAGATAATTGCTTAACCACCTTTAAGACAGCGGTTTGGTTAGCCATGTCCACTTTGTCAGTTTAACGTGAAATTGCTGAGTTATCTCTTTAAAGCCGTTTTTCGTATGGAAGTTGTTTCATTAATAAATAGTTAAATTATTTAATATAGTAAAATTCATTAGTTAATATACGTGGAACCATAAGGTTTTATGTATTTGAAGAAAACGATACTGCCCACAAAAATCCTTTAATTGTTGTTAGTAATTGTCTTCAACCAAATAATATCATATATAATCTTAACGAGATGTGATTTAACGTTGATACATAATAAGATAATAAAGATTTATTCGATGAAATTGTATTATTCTGGAAAGTTGGCAGCGCTGCTTGTCGATTTGCGATACACACAGCTTGAAAAAATGGCGTCTGCATTTGGTAAACTGGCTTTACAAAATCGTTATTTTGTTGTTTGTTGCAAAATAGTTCACGAATTACGCGTTTAGAAATCTCCACAATGAATTTAAAATTTGATTGCTTGTTCGATAATTGCGAAAATCAAGTTTGTAAGAAGGAATTGTTTGTGTCGTGTAGGTGTAGGGTTCACTGTCCTCTGAAAGTTTGGTCGATTTCCAGAAATAATAACAAAGTAAACATGAATTGAATTTCTTATTTAATTTTTCTAGATAATCCCGACGTCCTCAACTTGGTTCGTCAGCATTTAAAAAAGTTCGAACCACCGCAGACGAATCAGTGCTACTCGACACTGCTTCTCGACCACAACGAACTCGTCAAGTTGGACAATGTTGACATTTACAGTAGCCTTACAAAGGTACCGTACTTGGAATCGAATTAGAATAATTTTTGGTATAATTAAAAACATTTGCTGAATTACAGTTATCTGCAACACATAACAACCTTCAGCGGATGTACAGTGTCGCCCGTCTGTACAGTCTGCGGGTTCTCAACCTGTCCCACAACAATATATCAGCCATCGAAGGCTTACGGGATCTCAAACACCTGTCTGTATTGATATTAGCGGGCAACAATCTGAAGAGCATGGAGCACTTGAACACGACACTGATGCTGGAGCATCTCGACCTGTCGGACAACGCCATCAGCTCGATCCAGAGTCTGGCGCACCTCAAAAGCCTGCGGAAACTCTACTTGCACAACAATCAGATCAAAACGCTCCAGTTCTGCGAGCAGTACCTCCCGCCCGCACTCACTTGCCTTACTTTGGCCGACAATAGACTCACAGATATTGTTGAAATCTCCAGACTCGTGCATCTGGTCAACCTCGAGCAGTTCAGTATAACCAACAACCCATGCACATACTCTTTTACCGACTATCGGGGCTTCATCATCAACTGGCTGTTGGCGGTGAAGGTCATCGACGACGCGGTTGTCCAGCCTAAGGAAAGTCTGATCGCAGAGTGGCTCTACTCTCAAGGCAAAGGTCGCCAATTCAAAGTCGGTCAGCATGGGGAACTTGTTGAGTACTTGACGTCTCTCCATAACGAGGGGATCCTGGCGAACCTCAGCAACGGAACGGCCGGCGAGAATGAGGGGAAACTCGACCGCATCTTGAGCTTGGCCCGTCAACACCAGAACGACGTGCAGACCATGCAGACTGCCGCACTTCTCTCGCCGGTACCCCAGCGCAGGCCAATGGTGAAGCGCAACACATCGTATGTTGCCACTAAAAAGCAAGGAACTCCACCCAAGGAAGTCAAGCTGACTTCCAGACCGACTTCAAAGTCGGCTTGCGAGGAAGACCGACCCTTCTCCAGCATGATGGCTCAGAGTCTCGATCCGTCCAGCGCTGTGGTCGCCCTGGAACGCAGCGCCAGCACCAGTCAAGTCACCAACGGCCGTCAGAGTCGACCACTCTCCTCTTCTCAGCTTCACGAGGCCCAGTCCGAAACCAACGAAACCGAGAACGGTAAACGGAAACTTACCTTGACTCCAGCGTCGCTGAAGAAAACCTACGGCAGATCCGTTTCCCACTGTGAAGACGTCAAACCTCCGCCTCCTCCGCCGCGCACCTCGAAATCCTCCGCCGGAAACTCGCGACTCCCCGTCCAGATCTCAAAGAAGCCGGCCGCGTTGTCCAGTCCACCGAGAACGGCAGACAATGGGAGCATGACCGAAGTACAAGCGGCTTTAACGATTCAGAAAACGTGGCGCGGCTACCAGGTTCGCAATCTCAATCCGCAGGTGAATGACCTGAAAAAGAAGGTCCGCATGAACCGCGCCGAGGATCACATCGAGTATCTGAGCAAGGAATTAACCAGCACGCAGGATCTCTTCAAAGAACAGAAGGAAATTGCAGAGAAGTTGAGTAAAGAACTGGCCGATTTGAAAGGTTCCAACCAAGTTCAAACTGTCGAGGGACTCCAGGAAACATGCGCTAAACTCCAGAAAGAAGTCCTGGAACTCCAGGCGTCGATGCAACTCGTGTTCCAGTGGATGGGATCATCGCATCCGGCCCAGCGCCCCTGCTCGCTGCCCCTGGGAGCTAAATCTGGACCCGGTACCCTGAATCCGCCTCAGCCACTGGAGGATTTCGCCGATGGAATGGCCAGCACCTTGCTTAACTCCGTGCGGAGTAATCCATCAGTTTGATTGAAATCCCATCGAAAACATGAAAAAAGCCTTTTAGTTTCTTCCCGCACTTACACTCGAACGAACATCTTTTATTTTATATTTATAATGGGATCTCCTCAGCGGAACTTCAGAAAAACACGGCGGTCATTTTTGTGGAAAACTAGTCATTTGTACTTCGAAATTCAATTTGGTGTTTGTCTGTTAATTTAAAATTGTCGGCAGTGATTCTTTTTTGCAAAATAAATAAATGAAAGTTTAGATCTCGAGTTGAGTTGAATTGAATCCGCTTATTTATATTAAGAAATAAAAAAATAGAGGTAATCGCGTTTTGATTACCCCGCAGTGAAAGTTATTTACCCGGTAAAAGAAAGTATAACACACCAAACATGGCGTACGTTAACTAAGCTTTGTTACAAAGAAAGCGTGAAGAATTTCTGCTTAAAAAATTATAAACACAAAATACATAAATGAACAAACAAGTCGTTCATTAACCGAGAAAAAGCAAAGTCACATACCGGTTTTTATTAAACTAGACTTGTGATTTTTACTTTCACTTAATAAAAGCATGAATTTCCGTGCTGTTTTAGTCCTTTTTGAATTGTTATGAAGCAAAAACAGTTAAAAGGAAGTAATAAAATTCTCACAGCTTGAAAAACTGGGTACTTGGACACGCGAAGTTTACATCAGAATTCTGGCGTGTATTTCTTAAAGAAACGATAATTGGGCGACGTTACACTGAAATTTAAAGAAAATCTGACACGATATCACAAAGGAAAACAAACAAAATTCGTAGAAAAATAAAATATCCGGTCGCAATTTATCGAAGAATAAAGTTGCCAAGCTGTATTGTTTGTAAACGCATACAGGGCCGCGTCGTCTGCTTGATAAAATAATGGACAAAACTCAAATCGAGATAATATCGACAAACAAGAATCAAAATTATCGGAATTAAGTTATCAGAAGTTAAATTTTGGGAAAGAAAGGTAGACTTTGGTTTATAGTTTATAGGTTACGGTTCCGAAAAGTTCAAAGGGCAAGAGCCTGAAGGGAATAGAACTTGTGCTGGTCATCAGCATCAACAGCAGTCACGTGCTGGAAGAAACACGGCAAGGAAATATCACTTTTCCTTAGGGACTTTCTCTTCTTCTTAGTGTCTGTATCGCCCGAGGCGTTCCCTTGGGGCTGCACCCTAGGGGACCAGAGTCGCCCGAAGCGGCGTTTCGGGTCCTTCTTGGGTAGGGACAGGCAAATGTTGGCCGGGTCCGAGGTTAACCGGTCCAAGTGATGGTAAAACTGACGGGCAGCTTCAGCTGAATCGAAACTGAAGCCTACAATCAGCCGGTGATCGGTGGAGACTCGCATGGTGTGGAAGGCGGAATCCGGTGCTTCGTAGTTGGACAGGTTATCGATAGTGTCCCGCCAGAGGGCGAAACCGGTACCGCGCTCGGCCAGGACGATTTGAACGCGACGCCGGTCCCGAGATTTGGTTTTGCCGAGGTCGTGCAGGATCACCGGCACTCCCGTGTAACGGAGTTCCCAGTTGGTGACCGTGTCGACCTGCCGTTCTTGAGATGTCCGGCAGATGTCGGGCTGGCTGCTGTAGTGCGTTAAGCCCAGTAGAGTGCGCGACGAGCGCAGGTAGAGGTTCGCAAGGGACTTGCAGACGAAAACGTGGGTCTTGTGGCCCCTGTGGGTGTAGGTAAAGTTATGGCGGATTAGTATAAGTCTAACTGAGATACTAGGGATCCTTGAGATAATCGAGTGTTAGCAAATGTAGTTAGTTCATCACATTCATAGTTAGTTTGTCAGTGAGGCTGGTACTAAGCCAGTAGTCAGCAAAGCTAGTTCCTTGATTCAATTTAACTTTAGCCGGTTAGCCAGTCGTTTAGTTAGTTCAGTCAGTTGGCTAGTTAGTGTAAATAGTTAGTTAGCTGGACGGCTGCTTGAATGTTTGCTAATGAAGCTAACCAGTAGTAAAGCTAGTTAAGCAAGTAGCTGGTTAAGTTAGCTGTTTACTTGGCAGGTTAATCAATTAGTTAGTTGGTTAGCAAACTAGTTTTTAAGCTACTTAAGGACATGGTTACTCAGCTGCTAGTTAGTTACTCGGTAGTTTAGTTAACAAGCTATATTAGTTAGTTAGGGAAAACTAGTTAGTAGCTCGATTAGTAGTTAGGAGTAGTAGTCAAAACACTTATAATCTATCACAAATATCATCTTAAAGCAACCTTGGCTATCGGATATCTTAAGTCGGTTTCATAGCCGCAGGGCAAAACAAAAGCCAGCGGTTAACTATACTAACATCACTTCATACAGAGTAAGCTTAACCTAACTAAGGTTAAATGAATAGAACTTAATATACTTATAGAATGTCTCCAGTTGTCGTATCTCGAAATCGCCGAGGCAGTCGGGTTCCCCGACAGGGACCGCCACTGCCTCAACAGCCAGGGAACTCATCCGGTCGCTCAGGTTCATGACGGTTTCATAGTTGGGAGTTGAGGGTCTCTGCTTAACGATCTCCGAAGCGCAGTAGTAGATGGGCTCCGGTGTAGCGCTACTGGCCGACTGACTCGAGTCGGTGTAGCCCGAGTCGGATGCCGGGCCCGTGCTCCGGTCGCCCGGCCCTGCTGCAGCAGACGACGCCCCGTAAACAAACAGATGCGGGCTCGACGCGTAATGTGTAACCGGGGATTTCCACATGTTGTTCCTTGAAAAACACTTTTAATTATGACAGAAACTTAAAGTAATTAAAAATGACCGTTGCCTCTTTGTTAATTAACTTAAAGCGTGACTAAATCAATTAGTTAAACACTGATTACGTAATTTAGTTTCATATCATTAATTTACACTTGTGTATTTTAGGAAATCTTGAAAGTAAACAAGTTGACTGTTTTGGTTCTTTGTTAGTGAAGCACGTAATGAATTCCAGACGACCTGGAGGCTTTCCGATTTGTTTACAAACAAAATGGCGCGGGCTCTTCTCGCCTCTTAACTTTTGAACTAATTTGTTTTGCTTTTCTTTTTAAGTGACTATCAATAAGTTAATTAGTTTTAAGTATGATTCTCACTGTAAATAGATCGATTTAAAAAGAGGTAATTAAGATTACAAGATAGATTTCCCCGTTTATTGATGAGTCACCGTGAAGGCGATGTGTAAAACTTTCACGCGGGATTTTAATTCATCGGAGATATATAGCTGCTGGTAAAAGTTAAAACTCGTTCAGCGGGTTTATATTTGTTACAAGATTACATTTTATAAAAATTATAGTTTAAAAAAATAAATTTTAAGGAAAAAATAACATTCGCGCAGGTTGTCAGTAGTGAGATACAGATCGAGGAATTCTGAAACTCTTTCAGAAACCGGTTTATTCTTTGATTAGATTTAAAATTAATTTTAACCTTTAAGTTGTAATCGACATCTCATTACATTGATGTGTACAGTTCAAACTAATAGCCTACAAACTATAATGTTAAACTAGTAAACTGATTGCCATCTCCAAGTTTGATAGCAGCGCGCCACCTAGTGTCAATTACAGAAACTAGTATTTCATCCTCATAACTGTAAACTGAGAACTTGAGGATTTGACATAGAGATTAAACAAATATGGAAATGGATGACGTCACTAGTTTCTATGACGTCATCGACCGGCCACAGAGGTCCGTTGTTTACACGCACGCAGGTAAGAGCCGATTGGATTTGCATATTCCGCTGTACGTTTACGTGAAAGCTGATTAAAAGGCCCAGCCGCAGATCGCATGGACACGTGAGGAATCACTACTGATGGCAAGTTCCCTAGTATCTATTTCCTATAGGGTTTATTCCTCTCGCGAGATGACCTCCATAATAAGAAAGACACCTGCGAAGGATCTCCAAGGTGCATTTCGAATGTATCATTCTTGGCCTACATAATATGAGAAACATGCGGGCGCGCGTGTACTCATCTATCATTACAGAGATAAGGTGCTTCAATAATATAGTACTTTCTTAATTGTAAAGTTGGTAGTGTACTGTTTATTTTTTAAAATAATTAGTTATCTATCTAAGTGTCTGTCTGTCTGTCTGTGTATCAGTCTATCTATCTATCGACGTATCTATCTATTACTTAGCTATTATCTGTCTACCCATCTGTCTGTCTGTGTATCTTGTCCATTCATCCTTATGTGTCTATCTATCAATCAATCTATCTATCTATCTACCTATCTATCTATCTGTCTATCTATCTATCTACTTAGCTATGTATCTGTCTATACCCATCTGTCTATGTATCTTATCCATACATCTCTACATGTCTATCTATCAACCAATCTATCTATCTATCTACGTAGCTATCTATCTGTCTATCTATCCATACATCTCTATCTATCTATCTGTCTACGTAGCTGTGTATCTGTCTATCCATCTGTCTGCCTATGTGTATTATCCATACATCTCTATATGTCTATCTATCAATCAATCTATCTATCTAGTTACGTAGCTATCTATCTGTCTATCTATCCATACATCTCTATCTATCTATCTGTCTACTTAGCTATGTATCTGTCTATCCATCTGTCTGCCTATGTATGTTATCCATACATCTCTATATGTCTATCTATCAATCAATTTATCTATCTAGTTAGTAGAGCTATCTATCTGTCTATCTATCCATGCATCTCTATCTATCTATCTGTCTACTTAGCTATGTATCTGTCTATCCATCTGTCTGTCTATGTATATTTATCCCTACATCCCCATCTGTCTACCTATCAATCAATTTATCTATCTATCTATCTATGTATCTATCCATATACCCCTATCTGTCTGTCTTTCTCTTGATGTGTCTGTCTTTCTATCTATATATCTGTCTTTTTATCTGTACATATCTATCTTTATCTGTACATCTGTATGTTTATCTGCCTCCCTATCTGTCTATCTGTCTATCCATCTACTTTACTATTCTTCTTTTTGTGTATTTATCAATCTAATTAAATATTATACTAATTTATGAACTGAATTAATATATCAAATTATATTGTAGGTCAATTTGTATCTTATCAATCGTTTTTCATTAACTATTCGAATTCATTTGTAACAACAGTCATACTTTGTTACTGAATCAGTTAAATGTTTAATAAGCTCTCTACACTGAACTAGTATAATTAAGTCGTTAAAACTCTCCATCGATCAGTCTTATAAAAACAATGATCGAAATAGACGACTATAATTACAATGAAAGTTTAGAGTTAAGTTAAATATAATATCCTCCAATTTAGAAAAGGAAGTTGCAGCAACCACAGAAAACGGCTGCAAGCAGAAGTGCCATAGGCTCGGAAATTCCATCGAAAAAGTCAACAAAAGTGGAAAGTTTTCTGTCCGAGAAAGTTGCCTATCCCCGTCAGCCAGAAATTCAATCTAAACTGATGACTTTTCAGCTTGAAACCCCAACATTTAACAGAAACCCAAAAATATATCGACATCGTTAAACCCAACCGGTAATTATATGACTTACTGCGTTATCTAGTCAATTTATCTAGATGGATAGATAGATAGATGGATGGGTGTATAGGTAGATAGATAAATATATGGATATATGGATGGATGGATTTATGGATAGATGGAGAGACAGATAGATACAACCGGTAATTATATGACTTATTGCGTTATTTAGTCAGTTTATTTAGTATAGATCGATAGACAGATGGATGGATGGACGAAAAGATAGATAGACAGATGGATGGACGAACGGATAGGTAGATAGATAGATAGATTGACGGATGGATGGATGGATAGACAGATGGATAACCGGAATTATATGACTTACTGCGTTATTTAGTCAATTTATCTAGATGGATAGATAGACAGATGGATGGATGGATGAACGGATAGATATATGGATAGACGGATGGAAGGATGGATGGATGTATAGGTAGCTAGATGGATAGATAGATGGATGGATGGATTTATCTTATTGATTGTCATCTCTAGCGACTTATCTAGATTTCAAAAATGCGTATTAAGTTTCCAGGTAAGAATCTTGAATTTTTAAGAATCATTCTTAGAGAGATTCCGCAAGAATCGTTAGAGAGAGTCTCGTAAATCTTTGCAAGATTCATTATAGCTCAAACTGCTTTAGAATCCCATGCGATTATTATAAGAATCATAAAGAAAATCATGGAGGGATTCATTGAGTCATCAACTTGGCTTTTTAGAAGAACCTAAACTCAGGGAATCATTCTTCAAATGACTCACTACGGGTTGTCAAAAAGTCAGTCATTTGAGTCTTTGAATCCTTACGAAGATCGACTTTAGCAGTGAAGATTCATAGCTGAATCATATGGAAATCACTGATTCGTCACCTAAGCTTCTTAAAGAATTTGATACTTAGAGAATCATTCTTAGAATGACGCAAGGCTTATTTAAGAAGAAGTATTTTAGTTATGAAATCTTTACAAGAATCAACTTAATCTACTCCAGCTTCATAAAAGAATCTCAAAAGAATCATAGGAATCGTACTACATTAAGAATCATTCCCAAATTACCGAGAATAGGCAAACTGACTCATCCTATTCGTTAAACCCTTGCAAGAATCGGCCTGAACTGCTTCAGAATCATAGAAGAATCACAGCAGAATCTTACAAGTGAGAATCACATAAGACTATCGCAAATGAATCATTGAGTCATCTAATGAGATTCCGTTCTGACGAATTCACTCCAATGACTCAAACCTCAATCTACAAATTCACTCAGCTATTAACATGACTCAAGATCCTTTACATCTTCGGAATAACAGCAGAATCTTGCAATCACTAAAACTAAAACTATTCATTTAAACCCATCATATTAATTAAGAATAACTCAAGTTAAGTTCCCATATCTAACTTAATTATCTTTTTCCCAGTAAAAGCAAAAGTGAAACATAACCGTGACTGGAACGTCCTTCAACCCGCACTCCAACAATTACGGGAAGAAAAACTTAAAATTAGATATCACGCAGAAAGAAAAAGGTACTACGAGTCACACGCGCGTAATTTGCTTTTTTTAAACCGCAATTTTTACAAATGGTAGTAAGATAGATGGATAGGTAGGTAGCTAGATAGAGGGGTAGACAGGTAGATGGGTGGATAGATAGTTTAGATAGACGGTTAGGTATATAAAATAGATGGAAAATAGATAGATGGACAGACAGATGGATAGGTAGGTAGGTAGATAGGTGGATATAAAGATAGACAGATTGATAGATAAATAGATAAATACATCAATAGATAGGCAGATAGACAGATAGAAAGAGTTAGATAGAGATAGATAGAGATAGATAGATGGTTGGATATATGGTTGGACAGGTAGGTAGGTAGATAGATCGGTAGATGGACAGATGGGTAGATAAGTGGATAGTAGTTAGATAAACAGATAGACTGATAGGTAGATAGATGCGTTTATAGATAGATAGATAGATAGATAGATAGATAGATAGATAGACAGGTGAATAGATAGATGGATAGACGGATGGATAAACAGATAGATAGATGCTAGATAGACAGAAAGACCGCTAGATATATAGACAGAGAGATAGACAGATAAGTAGATGGATACATCTATGGATATATCTAGATGGAGATATGGATAGTCCGACAGGTAGGTAGATAGTTTCAGTATATAGATAGATAGATAGGTAGACAGATAGATACACACTTACATGGGTACATATATATGCAGAAAATAGATCGAAAGGTAATAGGTAGATAGACAGACAGATAGGCGAGTAGTGAAAACTAGAACTCCCAATTCGTAACCACAAACTTATTTATTTCTGTGGAAATCTCACTCTACAGACAGTCGGGAAACGACTAACGAACGATTGAAAATTCCTGGAGAAATCTGGAATTTACTGCGCGAAAGTTCCTTTTCCTTTTCTTTTCTTTTAATAAAACAACTAACAATTCATTTTGCTGAAAATCATATCTTGATAACTTTTCTATTGTTTTCTTTGTTCAATTCTTTTAGTGATGTTAAACATTAAAACTATAACATCTTTAAAAGATCGGTGTTTATGTGTGGTTACGTAGCTTCAAGGTTTGTCTCCTCAAAAATAAATAAATAAATATATGACAATAGAAATGAAAACCGCAACAGGAAACTCAAAGGTAATATCGATACACTTGTAATTCAAGGTTAATTCTTATAATCATTAACTTAATCAACGTCTTATAACCAATAGTAATAACAGTATCATTACTATTATTATAATAGAGAAATAGAGCCTCCGGAAGCGAAAGTTTAGTTCCGTGACCTTTCGTGACCTTGCCGTTCAGGTGTTAATCTTTTTTTTTAATATAAAAAAGCCAACGAATTTGTTTTATTAGATTCTGGGAGAAAAGGGCAGAGGTCACCAGGTCACCAGGATGCAGGTCAATGCTATACTTTCATTGATTCCCAACTCTATAATGCGTTTTGAGTCACGAGTTAGTAAAATTAATATATAATTAAGCTATTCAAAGATAATGAACATGATTCAACTAAATTACACGTCTTAAAATAAATTTAAGTTAATGCTATCACAATCAAAGCACAATTTAACTTTAATATCTTCAACTGATGTTACTTTAATTTGGTTTAACATGATCTTTAATTCAATGTACGTATGTATCTATCTATCTATCTACTTATCTATCTATCTATCTATCTATCTATCCATCTATCTATTCATGATCTCTAATTCAATGTAACTTTCATTGTAACCTTAAAAAGCATGTCGTCTTAAAAGGCCACTTACCCGTGTTGATTTTCTCACTTGTAGGTTCCCACGATGAATGAATCGGTTCTCAACTCTCTTAAAATGGCAGCGATAAAGGCGACATGTTAACGTGGCAACGCTGTGTCAACTACTGCTCGAGTGGCAGGCAGCGCGCGCGGGGGTTTTCTGACATCCTCACACTCACAAACCCGGGGAAAACGCGTTGTGGAAAAGCCGCAGGGTAAGTGTTTCATTTCTCTTTTATTCCGACTTATTGTCTTTCTCCAACTGGAATTCCTTTTATAGCCCCGAGGTGTTTCATCGAATATCATTACTTTTTAACTAATTGCAATCAAAGCTAAATATCATGACTATAAGAGTGGTCAATATAGATTGTAATCTATATACTATCGATAAAGTAATGTCCCAGGTGTAACCTGGATATTAATTGATATAAGAATTAACCTTCATAAACATATGACCTACAAAAACAATGTCGTCGACAGATCCGTGCGTGTCCTTGTTAATATTTCTGACTGGCATTAAGTTTAATGTATGTAAGATTAACAGAAGCGAAATTCGGAATCATGGTAAAGCGTCGTCTGCTACAATGGAAGAGCGGGTTTCTAATGTAGAAGCCCTTCTCGTTGGGGATTGGTTGGTTACAGCCTGAGGCGGTATCAAGCTCCGCCTCTGAGGGTATTCTCTTTGCCATGTTATGCGAGTTTCGTATCTTCAGTCTTGCACTCTGGCCACCAGTTATAATCATGTCAATATCACCTCGAAACTTTAGCCCGGCAAGAGTTTATTAAACTAGCAATTCCTCTATTGAAGTCAGACGTTGCTTTTTCTATGTTGACGCTACCGGTAGGTGGCCGCTGAGGACAAGTTGAATGTTTCCAGCGCCATCTAGCGGCGCTTTTCCTGAACTAGAATATAATCCGAATTGTAGATCACCTCTTTTTGTATTCGTAGTTCAGCGGTTTCAGTTCTAGACCTTGACAGGGTCGTTTCTTTGTAGTTTTAAGAGAGAAAAAAAAAGGTAAAGCGCCACCTAGCGTCGAATCCTCGAACTACTGTTTTCTCCCCAAGATCGCTTCTTGCTTTTGCATCAACGGACTAAATAACTTATTGGGAAAAACAACGAAAGACTATAATATATTGCCAACTTGATGTGATTGTAATATACATCCTATACATCTCATTACATTAAGATTATTTTAAAAAATGAGGAGACTCATCAGAGGTTTTAATAATTATAAACAGCTGTATGTGCTTTCTAATTAAAGTGCTAATTACTGGTAATAAAAGCAAGTTGATCTTTAAAAGTAAGCGGTAAACTAGGAAGAAACACATAGCTGAAGCGGTCAGTGGGTCAATCCCATCTCCAAACAGTTTCTTCAGAGCCTTTTCGTGACCGAGTCCTCTACCCTCTTTTTTTCGATGCAGTGTAATAAAAACACAATGGACGATGATGTAGCAATCAAGCAGAAGACAATACTTCCTTATGACTCTTCGCACTATCGAGTTTTAATTTTATTTATTTTTTTTCCCACGAGAAAAGAAGACAGTGCCACTTGGGTTTTGGTTCCGATGATCAACACACTCGGCTATAAAATACACGGATTTGCAAGTCAGTGATGGGAGGTTCTATTTTGTGAAATGCCAAGTGTCACGTGACTGGATTTGTAATTCGATTTGCATAAACAGAAACGCGAGAATTTGTGAATTAAGTTAAAACAAATTTACGGTCGATCAAATTCAATTCATATTTCCCACCTCTTTGTTTTGGATTGGGGGGCAAGGTGAGGGGGTCAGGTAGAAGGACTAGTATCTGTTTTAACGGGGTTTATAACAAGAATTAACTTAGAGAATGTCCATCATAGAGCCTCCTTTGGATATGGTGATGCCCAGGCTCTGCAGGTACGCCACCTTGTGGATGGGCGAGATACTATTCTGCATGTCGTAACTGGCTACTCTGCCAAGTGACAGTCTCCTTTTGCCAGCCTTCTGGAATGAAACATTTGATTATGCAACATCAAGTTTAATGATAATATGATAATAATAAGTAGTAGTAATGAATAACAAAGAGAATGTTATAATAGTTAAAGTTAACAGTTATCTGGCTAGGTTCTGTCGTTGCCGCGGGGCAAGTTGGAAGCTAGGCTCCAGTCTTGTAATTAGCTAATCAACACTACAAAACTCGTAACTGAATGACACAGTGTTATTGTTAGCGCTCACCTATAGTAAACTTCAGTGATTATACGGATCTGGCGAAACTAATTAGGTAAGTTCGAGTTAACCATTAACAGTTAAGGTATAATTACCAAGTTTAATGACTTTGATAATGTTTAACAAAACAGAAAATTAAGGGTTTAACAGGGAGTTATTGAATCGCGTGTACACATCTACGAAGTCGGTCTAACTCTGTGAGAAAACGGACGTGAAACTGGAGGAAAGAAAGGTGTAGTGGACCGTCAAGTGTAAGTCGACATATAAAGACAACATGGGCAATCAAAATGGCGCCGGTCTATATTACTTTATCGTGTTCCAGAATCGACTGTTGTGCAAGTGTCCTAAAAGTCAAGTGCCAAACCCAAGAGAAATCTATACGACCATATGGCCGTCCCAAGATCTAGTTGCCTAAGTTGTCTAGTCCGATATCTGCAGCCACTTTTACAGACGTAACGAGTCTATCTTAAGACTGCTGACTCGTGCTGAATTTGAATAATAGCTAACTGAAAGCCTAGCAAGTAGGTCTGTAATTTACGTACCTTCTAGGTCTGTCATAGTACTAGTATCTTCATAGTTTAACCAGGAATAGATACTTCAGTACTCTAGCGCCATCGTTCAACTTGGGGAGTTTTCCAAAATTGACCCGAATGCCGCTTAACTTGATCTCTATGGTTAGATCTATGGTGTTGGCCTTAACTGAATCATTCAAACTTGGTTACAAACTAACATCAACTTGGTGTGTCATGCTGAATCTGAATACTAGCACCCATGCCGGGATACTATCGGTACTAAACAAGTACCTAGGCAGTGTGTCCTTAGCATCACGTAGCTGTCAAGTACTGTCCTGGTGCTAGTTATCTCCTAGTCTGCATTCGAGATCAAAAGTCTCAGTTCGATACTAGCGCCATCTGTCGTTTTAGCGTCGCACTATATGCATTCTTTAAAGAAACGCCCGAACTCCAAACGGCAGAGTACTCGAACTGGGTTGAAATCTGAACCATCATCAGCACCAACTTTAAGTTGGATTTGCTATTTACTGGTTTGTTTGCATCTAACAGCCATAAGTTTGACAGTAGCGCCATCTATCGATAGCGTCAGCTATTATGTAACCATATAGCTTCTTCAGATCTATATTCATGAGGCAAGTATCTAACTTTGGTTAAACTCTGTACAGTACCAAAAGTGTACCTACCTATCTGACAATATGTCTGTCATCTATCTATAAGAATATCAATCAATCTATCGATCCATCTACTTGTCTGTTCATCTGGCTATCTATCTATATCTATCGATCGACTTACCTATCGATCCAGCTAACTAACTTACGACCACAGCATAAGCATCTAAGTTATCAATATAAGATCCAAGAATATCGCCATCGTAACCACAGCTATATAAAATCATGCAATGCGTGCGTATAGGCTTATAAAGTAGATCTCGCTATACGATATGTGGAGTGAATGTTCGAGTGTTTGTTTACTTTTTTCTGATTGCTGTCTGTGAGACTAATGATGATGGTCATATCTTCCGTGTCACTGGCTGCTTTTCTCTCAGTTATTGACCATTTCTTACTGGGTGTGCTGGTTGTACTGCTTCCGTAATCGCTGCTCCTTATAGGGGTGGTACCCGATTCATAACATCATAAAGAAGATTCTAGTCAGATGAAAACTTGCATTGTTATACTGCTTACTCGTTTCCTTCCGTCTGGTGCAGCGATTGGCGCTTTCTTCGGATTTGCTCCAAAAGTCCTGCTATCAGTTCGTCGTCGGTTTGACTCTCGGTGCTTCTGCATTTGTTCCGTTTCTCAACCTGATTGACCGTTGGACCGAAACCTGTCGACGGGTTACACCGTTGAGAAGAGACGGTGGACGTTGTAATAAATTTCTTGTCGTACCTGTCAAATCGATTTGACTCCCAAACGCGCGCTGCAGAAGATTTAAATTGGAACGCTCCTGGCTGGTCCCGTTACGCGAAGACCGGCTATTGCGGCAGTTCAACCTTTTTATTTTCCAATCAAAATTTCCAAATCAATATTTTTCAAAATGTAACTTTTTAATGATTGAAAGATTACTCGTGTTTTTGTGAAGCTAACCTCTGCATATAACCGTCATTACAGGAGTGGATCCTGCATAAATAGATCGAGTTAAAAATTGGAACTGTAAACAAAATTGGGACTGATTGATGTTATCAAAGTTTTATTGAGTAGAAAATTCGAGATTGTATGTCGAGTCTGTGGAGACGCCGGGACGCCGGGTCTGGAGAGCTTCACCCGGCCAAGAGGCGTCGGTTCGAATAACTGCCCGGGCCCGGTAATGTGATAAATGGCGGCCGAGAAAATTGAGGTACGCGGTAATTTGCATGCATAATCAAGGAACTTACAATTAATATGGTGAATAATGAACGGATAGACGAGGGAGGGTGAATCTTTCTTACAGCGTTTTTCTTCGTGGCAAACATGAGAGCGAGAGTTTGTAATGGTGTTAGAGAGCAAATAATGCAAGCGGGAGTAATTACCAATTTTGGTCCTGACTGGCGTCGCTAACTGAAAACGTCGAGTTCCTCGCCAGTTGGGAAGAATGGTGAAACGAATGGCCAAACTTTTTTTTCGGGATGCCAGGCGAGAAAAATTTAAATTTTAGGTTTAAAATCTACTAGATCTAATAATTAGAAATTAACGGTAAGATCTCATTATGTTGATATTACAAGTTAAAGTAAGCAGTATTATATTATATAGTATATAGTTTAAAAATATAGCTGGTAAACAGGATTGTTCGATACCAGAAAATTCTTGTTATTGATACAGTAATATCGACAAGAATTTTAGATATCAATATCTCATTCGTTTGATGTGATAATGATACGATATGTCGCTGCCATAAGGATATCGATGTATCAATGAACCCTGTTCAAGAAACTATTATCGATACGAACGATACGATATGTCAAATAGGTTGCGTGGTGTATCGATATCCCCAAATTCCTCGTCGACACAACGGTACGATATATACTGTGGTCATAAAGCATCGATATATTGACATTTCAAAATCGATATCATATATCAACGAACCCTGTTGAAGAAAACTGTTATCGATATTAGGGATATGCGATACACCAATAAGTTGCTTAACACCAGTATCGATTTCCTTGTCGATATATTCAAAATCCTTATCGACACGGTACCGAAACGATACATATCGCGGTTACTAATCATCGATATATCGAAAAGTCGGTATCGATATCCGATATATCGGACAACCCTGTTGGTAAGACTAGATTTTTAAAATCTGGTCAAGTATGGATACCATCTGGCAGCTTGGTTAGGGTTGAATTCCTATCAACTAGATAGACAGGGATCGACTTACCGCTTCAGCGATGGTGTGGACGCGAAGCTCGGAGAGGAATTTAGATCGGGTGTTTTGTTCCGGTTCCCAGACGATGATATACACTTTGGGCCCAAAGAGGATGACGAGAGTGACAAGGGCGCTGAGCGACACGCAGATACACAGCGTAATCACTTTCGATTCACTGCCAAAGTAAATCGGCACAAAGGCCAACCATATGACGCACGTTGTGTACATGGAGAAGCCGATAAACTTGGATTCATTAAAATTGTCCGGCAAGTTTCGAGTCTTGACGGCGTACACGGTGCACAAACCAATCAGAAAGAAATCGAAGCCCAGTGGCGCCATCAGACCAGTGACGGACGTATTGCAAATCAGTTGGACCCGAGAGCGCGATGGGAAATATTTCTCCCCGTCAGCTGGTTCCAGTATCAAAGTGACAGTTATTAGCCCCACTTCGACCAGGATCATGACTAGTGTTATGGCCACCTGCAAACAAGAGGGACATAGTTCATCAGTGTTTCGGGTTTTCATATCCATTATCCATACAGATGCATCACGCACGTGTCGCGCACCAAACACGCACCAAATGCCAGCAATACGACCGCTCATACTCTTCTTTATACGACGCTCTTTTGTCCCAAGTGATTGCGCTGGTGCTTCTTGAGAAGAACCCTTTGGCCAAGAATGTGTACGCGACGAGAGGCTTTCTCGTTGGTACAGCACGCAGTTTCGAAATAAACGAATTAAGGAGCTTTCAAAGGGGGTACGGCAAGTTGTAAAACACCCTGGCTTAGGTTTTGCCCTGCGGCTATACCCACAGGATCAAAGGATCTAACGAGTTTTCCCGAAGACAAAGCCATCGACCGTTTTATACTACGACTATAATGCAAAAGACTAGGAATACTAGAGTGATTTTCGTGGGCTTGTAGATCCTTTCTATCTCAGTATACAGCCACTGTTTTCCTAGGATGATTCGCATCATGGAGCCAGATGGGACTTTGCCCTCGGGCTATATGCAATTCGCCTCAAAAACTAGCTATGTCAACCACAGGCCACAAAACTGACTACTATAAACTAGTATTTTCTCTTAGACCATTTTAGTTAAACTTCAATGTAGAACAGGGAATTTCGTAGGATATGGAGTATCATAATTGTGAAAAAGTGGTTGCTGTCGGCCGTATGATTTATGCATTAAAGCAATCATGAACCCATTTTATGCAGTTGACGTCTGCAGTGATCGTGTCGCCCTCAGCGCTAGACGTACGGGTCATCAATAAGAGCTCTGCGGTAAGGCAACGCACTTAAGCAGACGAACTTGGACCAGTTTTTGTACCTCATTTCTTGGAAGTCTTGGAAGTACCAAAACAACAGATACAGTTAGTTTAATTAACATAAGCAAGAGTATGTTTAAAAAGAGTGAACCACTTTTGCAGCACCTGAGCTGTAAAGGATGGTACGGACACTGTGATATTGCTTTTTTCTAAACCATGATTTAGGGGCGACAGCAGAGCACGTGGCACCCGGCTGCACTCGCGGTCCGCCTGCATGCTTTTCAAAATTTAGCTTCATTTAAGATGGCATCAGCTTTGGCCTTGTTCATTTGGGCGGTAGATATAAGAAGCACCACAATCCCGTAATAAAGTCCGAGATTCTCGGCTTATATACGTTAACTGAAATCTGAACAGGAAAGTGTAAAAGTGTTTCTTGAATCCTGAATATTGAGCTTTATTAAGCCGTTTTTTCCGCATCACTTGGCTTGTTTTCAAAGATCAGTGCACACACCGCAAATGGGCTGTGACTGAAACGTGTATTCCTTTTGTTTGAAATGTTGAAGGAGCGGTGTTACGATTTGTGCAGAGGGCTGCATGGCGATAAAAAGCGGTTTTAGGATTCTGCCTTTCAAATTTTCCAATCCTTGGCTTGTGCGACGTCGTCTGCTAGAACTCGTGCAAGCCAAAGGATGATACCATAAACAATTCATTAAGATGGCTGAAAAAAGTGAAATAAGTTTAAACATATGAAGATAAGTAATTTGTCAATAAAACCAATAGTATACTTTGGACTTTGCTGTTACATAACATCTGAGGCAGTAACTCAATTGGTTGTAGTTGCGAGAACAGCCGCTAGGGTAACGCACAACGTAAAATAAGGGGAAAGACTTGGAACAAATTTATCGAGTGAAAATAATATTCTAACGGCACGTTTCCCTCGCTAGTCAAGATTCAAATTCAATTCATAAGCCTTTCGTGCAGGGATATTTGACATGTCTGATTGCTGTACCGCATTTTCCGACCTAGGAAATGTTTATTCAGCCTGCAACAACTGGGGCTAGCAGCAGCAGACGACGCGCACAAGGGGCGCCCGCTTTTGGATTCCAGACTCGTGTGCGAAGTACATAAATTAAAAATATTCCCCCCTNCTATCTATCTATCTATCTATCTATCTATCTATCTATCTATCTATCTATCTATCTATCTATCTATCTATCTATCTATCATCAGATCCGTGCATGAATCATAACAAGTTGCTCTTCAGCACTGGCGGAATACTTTTCTGTCATTAAAGAGAAACCTGCTCTTTGTAAATGTAAACGGACGGATCCGCGAGGTGGAAAAACAAACTCTTACAGGATCAAAATAGCAGCCGTTTCGACAACTTGCACACACTTGATGCGAGGTTGTTTACTTTAACGAAAAGAAAGCCTAGTGAAAAAGGGGGAGTTGCTCGATATAAGAATACCTGTCCAGTAGCAGACAGCCATCTTGCCTTGTTTTGGATTCTTCGCTTTCCGACCAGAACCCGGGCGATTCTGTTGGTTTTCGTAAGGAGTGAAGCATAAATCATGGAGAAGCTAAGGCCCGGAAGGATTCTGGAAAACGAGCAGCTGATGACGCCCGGTTCAGCGACGAGCGGCAACGTGGTCACGTGACACAGGATCATTCCCAGGAGTATTAAATAAGTCAGTTCACGTGTCGAGGCCTTCACAACCGGGGTATCGTTGTGGTAAATGAAAATGGATGCTACCACCAAGGTAGCCATGATACCGACCACTGCAATTGACACCACG
>JAIQCU010000744.1:0-36574 GCA_022114935.1 Leptestheria dahalacensis
TAAAGAATTTACCAAAAAAAGACATAAAAATTAAATGATAGCAAGGCTATATAGTAGCACAGCAGGTCAAATTAATGGCGGGGCCGATAGAATTTTAATGAATAGTAAGAAAATAAAAGAAGAGAGGAGGAGAAATTTCCCGCGCAATAAATTTCCCGATGGATAGCGAATTGACCTTGCTGGAGAACGAGTCCGCCTACCGTTCTAATGGCACCCAAATCACAATTGAAACGCCTGTCTATACGCCGAATGCTTTCCAGTAAAAAATGAACGCTTTCCAAAATTAAACTTTTCCCTAATGGAACTTTTACCATTGTGCGGCACACCGGATGGATTGGCCATTAAAACCATCCGGAGTGCGGATACACTGGATGAGTTTTTATCTTTAACATCATATAATTAAGAAGAAGAATATCTTATAGAGAGAATAGAATTGGTGATATAGTGATCGTATAATGTTGAATTGATATATCTATCTATCTATCTATCTGTCTGTCTGTCTGTCTGTCTGTATGTATGTATGTATGTATGTATGAATGTATGTATGTATCTATCTATCTATCTATCTATCTGTCTATCTGTCTATCTGTGTTTAACTGTCTATCCGTCTCTATGTCTATCAATCTATATATCTATGTATCTGTCTTAGATGTCTATCTATTCTATCTGTCTAGCGGGCTACCTATCCATCTATCCATCTACCTATCTGTTTATCTATCTATATCTCTATCTATCTAGCTAGCTGTCTTATACGTCTATCTGTCTATCCATCTGTACCTGTCTATGTATCTGTCTATTAAGAGTAGAAATTCATTTTAAATGCAGAACGATAATTCATGGTAGGGCAAAACAGCCAAGTCGAGTCGAGTGTTATATTTTATTGACGGCTTTTTAGTCCATAAAACTCGACGCGTTTTTGCGTTTTATGAGCGGCGCCTTCCTTCAGGGCCTATTCTATGAAGGCGAAACACGCGAAAGCTTCATCTTTAAACTTGAAATCGACACGCAAGTTTTATAACCCGAAAGTTACAAAAGTGTTCCGATGGGTTCTTCACATTTCTGACCTTATATTGGTGAAGAAAACTGAAAAATCACATTATATACTAGAATTGGATAAGATTAGTATGTTACTTTAGATAACACTCGCCTATAATATCCAAGTTATCTTAAAATCCATAGGTATTTAGGTTAATCGTTAATTGCATTCAATATGTTCTACGAGTGAAATAAGCGTACGATTAATTGACAAACTATTAAAGGATTCGTGAAGTGAGAATCGTGTTTATAATATCAGCCAGTTTCTCAAGAATTTGATTTTACAAATCTGTTATATATAACTTAACTAGTACAATCTAGAGCAAGTTTGAGTAATTTCTGACGTTTAGGATTTTATTCTGTCAAAACTAACCAGCCGATTACAATGAAAATCTAAGGGTGCATTAAGTACTATTAGTGCTACACATAGTATTTTTTGGGTTTCTATATCTTTATAAATCTGGAAGTTATAACCAATTAATCTTTCCTCAGGTATAGATGCCTTTTTTATTGTTCTAGACTGTACTATTAGCTATGTATCTACTAGCTTGTAATATATAAATAGCTTGAAACTATTTCAAATTAAGTTAAACATTATTATGCGTATAGTAATCGCAATAAGTTGTTATAAGTAAGGTTATAAGGTAAGGTAGTATTGTTGTAAGGTTAGTAAGGGAGGTAAGTTGAATACTAAGTTAGCTTTGTTAAGATTGCTACGGTATACTTAATCTCGGTTAAATTACCTACTCTATGATTTGACTGATATGGTTAAGTCTATCAGTTGTCATAATTACTATTCGTTAAATAATACTGAAGATCAGCATGCTTACTAATTTTGCGAAATCATATTAAAGCCGCGCTCTATATAATTAAGTGTTTAATCTAAGTGTTAAATAGATTCAACATCGCATTTGTAACTTGTAGTTTTGCAGTAGTAACGCCCTACACTAGTATTCCAGTGAAAATGATAGCTTATGAAAATTTCCCCGCTAGATGGCGCTGCAAGCGCTACAGTTAATTCTGCTAAATTAATTACGTCTTTAAAATTTTCCACAATTAACTAATTCGAACTCGTTCTCCATGTGTTTTTTTATAGACTGGAATTAGGAATTAATCGTTCTGAACGAAAAGCAATCAATGGTGGGGAAAAATGTGGTCGGGGCAATGGTGCGTGACGGTTATTTTCCCCCCACTGGCCGGCGTTTCAGGTACACGTTTCAGGGATGTTTGTCAAGGCGCTCACTTCAGTTGCTTCTGGGACGTTGGAGAGGGCGGACGTGCGTTACTGAACAGGAGTGAAATGATCATTCACTGATAAAACCCCTAATTTCAAATTTAAACTAGAAAAACGGTTTCTGGATTGTTGTTTCCTGAAAAATCAGTTTCAACTGAACCTGCAGACAATCAATTTTTGTTCCAAAGAGAGAAACTGAAAATGGCATCAGTGCAAATTCGGATTTTACTTTGCCTCATCGCTGTTCAATTGATGTCGATTGACGTTTCTTCGGCGCAAGTGTCGTTCACGCATGGCGGATATAACAATATCGTCGTTGCCATTAGCAACCAAGTGGCGCAACCGTCCAACTGTTCGCAGTTCCTCATCGATTTCGAGGTACAATTATCGATATATTTATGACTTTTGAGCCGTGTGCATAATTGGGTACAAGAAAAGCCTATTGGTCGAGAGAAGCCGTACATGTAGGGAGACACATGGTCTTTCCACTGAGGGGAGCAAGTTGATGATGAATTAATAACTGCTAATCATAGAGAGGGATAATTCTTTTTTTTAGGTTAAAAGTGAATTTTCCGCTTCATTTAACACTCGACGATGAGAGGTAATGACTTAATTAGCACGGAGGAATAAGTAATTAGCAATGCAAATAATCGGAAACGGGAGGGGCTAATGAAGTTCTTTAAAAAAAGCCGTCACTTCAGGTTTGCAAGTGAAAAGGGGCGTGACCATTACTACAGCCTATGATGATGGATTGCTCATTGGCTGGCACCGCCGTTTAATTGATATTTTTTTTAAATTCGGATTATTTATTATTTTTTAGTTTTCTCTTTTCCTTTTTTCACCATCGACAATTATGTGTTAAAAATTAAATACAAATAGCTCATGCCCGACATAAACTTGAAAAATATTATCCTAAATAATACCAATATAACTTAGGTTAAGATTGAGAGATACCAGTAACCCTTTATAGAGACGGTATATAATATATAAGGTAAATAAATTATATACTTGTCCCTCGGGTTTCGTTGGTTATATACCGTGGACTTAGGGAATGAATTTAAAGATTCCAGGTCTACGATGTAGATAGCTATCTAATGTATAATCTGTTCTAACTTTGCAAATATTGTTTCCCTGCGGAAAGCGAGTTAAAATTAATTGGCCAATACAAGAGACGAGTTTTCGTTTCTCCTGAATGTCAATAACTGAAGATTACAAAAAAATTGAATAACGCCGAAAAATGTCAGATATGTCTCTGTATAGCAGATGAAGGAATGTCGCCTGAGAAATTATTCGTAAAAAAAATTCTATATAAAAAGCACTACTCGATAATTGCCGAACATTTCCTTTCGGTACAGATTCTTTGAATCGCTGTCATGTTTTCCAGTATCTGTATGTCGGTCTATCTATCTATCTATCTATCCATCCCTCTGTCTACTTATCTATCTATCTGTCTTTCTACGTATACTTATTGTCTTATCTGTCTATCTAACTACCCATCTATCTGTCCTACCAACCTATCTATTTTGTCTATCTATCTATGTATCCGTCTGTCTGTCTATCTGTCTGTCTATCTATCCGTCTGTCTATCTGTCCGTCTGTCTATCTATCTGCCTATCTATCTATCTATCTGTTTATTCATATATTTATAATATTTTTTTTATTTGTTAAACTTCCATATCAACGCATTGTTTTTTTTGTAAAATTGGTGAATTACAGGATCCTATTATAACAAGTAACTTATTTCAATTATTCTACTATCTTATTAGGTAATACTTAAGTTGTAAGTGTTATGAACTTCAATGTTCATGAATGTCACGTGAGTGTCAGTTAAGTGTCGGATCAGTTGTCAATTAAGCTGTATGTATAGCCATGGTGATGGCTATTTATAAACATGAGGTTAAGTAGCTTTAGATGATTAGATTTCGATATATTGTCATTATATTATCACTTAACTGTCAGATTCGCTCTCGACCAAGCTGTACGTAAAGTAACAATGATAAATTTACTTCAACATGAGGTTAAATATCAGTAGATAATTTTTATATCAATAGATGTCGATATTGTTAATATATTATCACTCAATTGTCAGATCAGCTGTCAATTACGCTGTACATATAGTAAAGCTGATAGACATTTTCACTTTAACTTAAGGTTAAATACCATCAAATATTAAACTATCGCTTTAATCAACTTGGGTTTAGAGAATTGATTCTAAACTCACTTTTCAGCCACAAAAATGGCACAATGAAATTACAATAAATAGCTGAAGATTCTCAAGGTCAACATGACAATAAATTTATGGTAATTTCTGACCTTTAGGATTTTATTGTGGCAAAACCGATCAACCAATCACAACGAAACTTTAAGAGTACATTCCTTACTCTTAGTACTATACACGGTATTTTTTGGGTTGCGATATCTTTGAAAACGTGGAAGTAATAAGCAATTAATTTCTCCACTCGTAAATTTTTTTTCATGTGTTGACTGTAGGGACAGGTTGTAATATTGTAAATGCGGAAATACGGACAGCTGATCGCGCTATTATGACTCAACCGATTAATTTTTTCCCTTCCTCTCGACTGAAGTTTTTTTTCCGGTCGTTTTTTTTGTGCGTTGATGTACTGGCCGGGAAGTTTGGAAGGGGGTTTGTGAAAAGATAGGAACTCGTAAACCGGAACTAGACTTGCATGAGCTTCATTCACACGACTGCAAACCTTCCATGACCGAGGCACGTTTGGCTATGTTGTATTGAATTACTGTTTTTTTTAAATGGCGGTTTTTATTTCCTTTGGTTAAAATAATGAATAAAAAGTTGTAAATTGGTACGTAATTCATGGTTCTGAAAAGAAGACTACAAGAGTGAAATAGTAAGATAGAAAATTTAGTACGAGAGCAGGATAGTAATATAGTGAAATACAGAAATAGACTGCTAATATGGCAGATTGCTGAATAGCAAGTTGGCAAGATAGCAAGATGGTGAAGTAATAAGTAGTAAACTAGTAAAACAGCAAAATGGTAAAGTAGTAAAATAGCATAGTATACAAACAGCCAAGTAGTAAAACAGTCGATTAGTAGACAAGTTAAATATAGTACATGCAAAACGGGAAAATACTATACAGTAATCTAGTACAATAGCGCATTAATATGATAGTATAGTATTTTCATATAGTGTAGAACTGAAATAGCAAGATAGCAAAACTTCTAAAACAGCAAGACAGTAAACTAGCAAATTTGTACGGTAGTAAAATAGTAAACGACTAGAAAATAGCAAGATAACACCCCGAGAAATAGCAATTAGCAAATGTTTAAAATCAGGTAAGAAAAATACGAAAATAACGGACAATGGTGGAATGAATAAAACAGTAAAATAGTACAATAGTAAAATAGTATAGTAATGTCGTATAGTGTAAAGCTGAAATAGCAAGATGGTAAAATGTAAATATTAAGGACCACAGGGTTTTGAAGACATTCGCTATACATAATGCTGCGGGTAGATAGAATTCACGGTTGCACGCGTTTGAAATCTATTGTCCTGTCGCATACTCGTCTTGCGGTTTCTCGATTCTTTTCTTCTCAGCTATAAGCTTCTTTCCTCGTTTTTTTTCTTGTCCCGTCTATTTTTTAAATTCTTTTGTGTCCGAGTTTAACTTTTGATTAGGAAACAAAAAAAAGAGAGAGAGGAGAAGCAGCGAAGAAGACGCGAATGACTCGGTGATGCTTCAATGCGCTGACTCTCCTTGAACGCGCGCTAGCGGAAAGACAACCTCAAAAGTTTTCTGGTTTCTCAAAAAAAACCGCAAATGAATAACCTAAACCATTTATACTGTATTGTATTGTTTAAGTTATTTAACTTGAAGACATTTGTTAATTTGTATGTAATGTATGAGGATAATTAATGAAATTGGGCTAAAAAATCGATATGACTTGTATAAAATGTACAAATAACACAAAAGCAGAATGCTGTTCTAAATATGATTTTATCCCAAGCCAATCAGAAATTCAAGTTATTATGTAATCTATTAACTTTAAGACAATCGTACTTTTAAAGTAATTAATACGGAACTAATATTGGAATGCCATTTGGGCCAACGAATACACCTGTTCGTAAATAGCACATTTTATTTTTAAGAAGACTAGCAATATATACTATATGAGGGCAAATTCCATTGATATTTACTCTATTTATTATTTTAGCCAGGCACGAAATAGTTGAGAAAATGGCTAGGGTATAGGGTGGGGGGTTGAAAATGGGCTTTACAAAAAAAAGGAATAGGGGAAAAGTGGAAAAGTGCTGTCCGCTCGAGTAGATGGATGCATTTTTGTGTGTCCCTGGCAAGTGTATGTGTATGTACAGCAGTCCGTTTCTAAAGTAAATAGAAAAACAAAAAGCTTGCAAGCGGGGGGTATCTGTATGTATGAATAAGTGAGGGAGACCACAGCCCCGGTCTCCATCTACTTTTCGCTTGGGGAACGGGGTGAATATTTCAATAAAAGGAATTCTCTGAATCGTCCAGTGGCGTTATAAAGGGCGTTGCCGTGGAAACGCAGGTGTATATCCTACGTCCACACATGTGCCAAACCCTATTCATTATTAACCGTCATTGTTTCTCTTGATGTTTTTCAAAATGCGCATCTCGCGTTCGCACGATGCCCTTTGCAATACGTCGAAGATGTATATCTGCACTGAATTTTGCATTAATTTTAAGTATGTACTGAATCTCTGTGTTAATGTGGCAATGACATGTCAAAAACAAGTTGAGTTGTTGTTTAAATTTGTCAATATTTACAGAGGCTTTACAGGTTTATCACAAGACTATTATACGCATAATTTGATAATGTGTTAAAAGTTGTATTGATGTGTCAATGACATGTCAAAAACAACTTGAACTAACCTTAGTTCTGGTTAACTGTAAATGATAAAAGCGCATGTAACTATGTTTAAATACTATGATTATCTGTAAATAGATTTTAACCAGTGAATTTCGCATGATTTTAATAAAGTCGCCTTAGTTACATCGTCTGGATATGTCAATGACATGTCAAAAACAAGTCGGCTAACTTTGCCAATGATGCAGAAAACCTATAATAATATATTAATTGACTATAATCTTCAATCAAATCGCATACTTTGAAAGAATCGCCTATGAATGTCAGTGACATGTCAAAAACAAGTCGTTCCACAAGCATATACGTAGTAGTGATACAGAAATTTTAATCTTGGGAAAATGTTCACTGTAAGCTATCAAACCAACTGACAATGTCATATCTTTGTCATATACAATATTCAAAACAGTAATTTCCCCCAGGGATTCATGGAGAATTACAGCAGGATTCTTTCCTTTTTCTCGCGTGATTCCTCATTCCGCTTGACTTTTCTCTCAAAGTTGTTTGTGAAACTCTGTAAGTCGAGGTGGTTTCGTTACGTCTGCTGACCATGTGTGGTGGTAGTTAATGGTAAATAAATGGTTTTGCGAGACCGAGGAAAGAAGGGGGAGGTGCGGTTTGCGGTACCACTGACGCGGGGGAAAAAGGGCTAAAGCGTAGTTCCTGTTGCCGATATTTGAACCCCCCNAAGAGGAAATACTAGTTTATATGCAATACTGATGATCATTTTAAGCTTCTGAATCTGTAGTATCAATTTTAATATGCTCAGTGATATTTATAGAACATCACCAGGTTTGTGATTTGTAAATTTATTACAATTTTCGCTAAGTTATTTTTATAATAATACAAATATTATGCGATTAGTAAAATATGGGATATTATAATGATTACTTTAACCAGCTTTAACCGGATATTTCTACTTAAGTTAAATACCACGAGATATATAACAATTATTTAGTTACGGATATTTAGTTCAGTGTGAGATCCTGAATAGTTTAATGAATATCGAAATGGAATTTTAATCAGTAATGGGATCAGAACTGCAACTTAATAACTTGACTAGATCCTATATCAATTTAAGTAGCATTTAGATGTAAGTCTGCATTACAGACTAAAGTTAATCTAGTTAAAAAAATAACTGCAGTGGTGTTTTGGTCTGGCATTTGAATCGATATGTACAGTAAAAGTTGATTGCTTCTTGCTCCTACATCTTCACAGATATAGCATCCCAAAAAATACCACGTACAGATCTAATTTGCTTAATGTACTTGTGAAATTTTATTTAAATCGGTTAGTTAGTTTCGCCAGAATAAAATCTTAAAAGTTGCGATTTATTACGATTCTCCGCCATTCAGAACCCTTCTTTTTCTTCTCCAAACTGTACAAGTATGGCTGACAGGTTTCTAAGAATAGAACCTGCTTATAGAAAGTAGATTGACGACAGTCTGAAAGTTTAGCCAATGATTGATCATGAGAAATTTGTCATACGTTTATAGGCCAGTTTCGAAGAAGGTTCAGGACTATTGCACAGGGCAACAGATGGCCGCGCATACTTCCGCAGCGTGTCTGTCGTCCTGCCCAACCATTGGGATTTGTCTCGGTGCTCCAGAACCGTTTCCCGGACCCGTTTGGAAAGCTACGACAATGCAGATGTTCGACTGGCCAACTCGCACCCGTTGTTCGGCGATACGCCGTTCACTTTGCAGAGCCGCGGATGTGCCCAGCCGGGCGATTACATCTATACTAGCCTGAAATTCTTCAACAACAGGACTTCCGCCACTAATCAAGGTATATAAACCTTATCATAATTTGCATTGGATTGCATAACTATCATTGTTCACATCAATCTTTATGTCTGTTCAATCTGTCTTTCAATCTGACTTTCAACACTGTCACAACAAATCTGTTGTCACAACAAATCTGTTGTCAAATCTGTCTGTATGACAACAAATCTGTTCAAATCTGACTTTCAATCTGTCTGTCTATCTATCTATCTATCTATCTATCTATCTGTCGTATTTGTCAGTCTGTCAATCTCGTCTGATCGTCGATCTATTCAGCTTTGTATCTGTCCACCTATCTATCTATTCGTTCTATATAAATCTATCTATTCTACCTGTCCGTCTATCTATTTGTCTATCTACCTGTCTATCTATGTCTATCTATCTATCTGATCTGTCCGTCTATCTAACTAGCTAACTCTTCACCTATCTGTCTATCTATCTATCTACCTACCTATCTATCTATCCATCTACCTATCTATCTATCCATCTATCTATCTATCCATCTATCTATCTATCTATCTACCTACCTGTCTATCTATCTAATCTATCTATCTTATCTGTCCGTCTATCTAACTAGGTATATATATATCTTTTATCTCTTAACTTGTCTGTCTATCTATCTATCTACCTATCTACCTACCTATCTATCATCTATCTATCTACCTATCTGTCTATCTATCTAATCTATCTGTTAATCTGTCTATCTAGTCTATCTAAATATCTGTCTAACTGATCTGTCCGTCTATCTAACTAGCCATATATCTATCTTTTATCTCTCCACCTGTCTGTCTATCTGTCTGTCTACCTACCTACCTATCTTTCTATGTATCTGCCTAACTATCTATTTATCTGCCTGTCTATCTGTCAATCTAACACAATTCCAAATGCCTTGTGTATCGTTACTGTAGGAAAACGATTAGTGCGTGAATGGGCCAAGCTGCGCTACGGTGTCTTTGACGAGATGGGCTATCCAGAGGACCCTTTCTATCCATTCTTCTACGAAGACAGCTTCGAATCGAAACCTACCGGATGCTCGAACAACAAAATACTCAACGGAGACAAGTATGACTTGTACTGTTCAGTTATAATTTCAACATATCAAATTATTTAACCGTCATTAACAGGGACTGTATTAATTCTGAATCATCATTATTTATTATAAATTCACGGTTAACTGAAATTACTGTACAAATCAGGACCAACTGCGATTCTTCAGACAAGAACTGCGGTTTTACTCCCATAGGCAACGAGGATGTCACATCTTCACTGATGTCTTACCCTCAACTACCTAACGTAAGTCTATTGCCACAATTCTTCCAAACTATAATGCAAATACTATCACAAGATTCCTAATTCTCTTAACTTTAAATGACAGACTATCGACTTTTGCGACGATTCCAACCACAACGACTTAGCGCCAACCAAACAGAATTTAATCTGCGAAGGACGCAGCATCAAGGATGTCATATTCAGTCACGAAGACTTCATCACCTGGTACTTTTCTTAAATTATTAAGTTTATTTGAGTCGATTATACAAAAATGTTCATTCGGGCAGGTCGGAGACGGTAAACCGAACATCGGTGGCATTTTCTTATAGACAGCATAGCCCACCGAGGTTTGTCTTGGCACTCGATCGCGGTGGAGCGATGGACGAAAGGGTAAATTCAAACACGGAAAGCAGCGATCAAACTCTGACCTTTTCGGTCTGTTATCTATAGGATCACTGGAAGTTTCTGAGAATCGCTTGCCGTCGCTTGGTTCTGCAAGATTTACCTGATAGTACGGAGGTTGCGATCCTCAGTTTCAAGGATACGGTTACCTATCATACGGATAACATCAGCATACTGTCAAGCCTGGCCAGGAGAGAATTCGTAGCGTCGGCCATACCGGATTTCCTGTCACTGCCACCGTCCATTTCATCGTCGCAGGACTCGTGCATTTTGTGTGCGGTCCAAGAGGCTATAATGGTAACCAATTAGAAACACAGATGGGTGGAGAGTTTGGCACCTGTAGGTAGATAAATAGAGATAGATAAATGGATAGGTAAATCGATAAATAGAAAGATAAACAGACAGTTAGATAGATAGACAGATATACATAGATAGATAGCTAGATAAATAGATAATAGATAGACAGATAGATAGATGGATGGATGGTTAGATAGATACATAGATAGATACATAGATAGGTAGATAGATAGATAGATAGATAGATAGATAGATAGATAGATAGATAGATAGATAGATAGATATGCAGGAAGACAAACAGTCAGATAGGTAGATGGCTATAGGTATATGACAAATAGCATCTTACGCTACGACCTTACCTTAACCACAGCATACGTCATCCTTTTGTCCATGCAGTTGCTGGAGCGTACTGGAACCACCGCAGCAGGTGACTCCATCGTCATCGTCACAAGCGGCGCTGTAAATCTGGAACAGATACAAAGCGCCATGAACTACGCCAAGCAGAGAAAAGTTCGAGTATCTATCATCACTTACGCCTACTCGGGGACGCTGTCATCGCAGCTAGCATTGCAGAATCTGGCCGAATCCACTCAGGGTCTCATGGCGACCGTGGCCAGCAAAGGCGTTGGTTACATGTCTCATATCTCCATGCTCATCCAGCTGGGCGACTCTCTTCTAGCTGCAGTCAGGCACCACTACAACTCGCCTAATCTCCCAATTCTGGTATTTATATCTTTAATTTAACTTAATTATATTAACTTGGATATGTAGAAAATAACAACCGACTGTCATTTATGTTGATTACATGTACAATCTATGAAAAACGGTTCCCCTTAATCGGCAGTTTTAAGACGTCTTACAATAGCGTAGTTATTGGATTTTAGTTGCTTCCAGGTTCCGCTTACAGTTCCAGTCTTATTACAGGTTCACGAACAAGAATTTGACGATTCGATCAACGGTTGGGTGAATGGTTCCTTCGTGCTGGACGCCAATTTGGGAAGGGATACTGTGCTGGGCATCTATTTCTACAGCCGGGATAATACTCACATCGGGGATATCAAAGTTATCGGTCCGGATGGCGTCGAGTACCGCGGGAAAGGAGAGGACGCAATGGCCAGCCTATACTTCACTCCATTAGCCACCATTGACAAAGTAATCACTTAAATTTACTAATTACATAAGTATCAATTAGTGTTTAATCTCTATTTTCACATATACTGAACACTAGATTACTTAATTGGAATTACTGTTAATTAACGTTGGATTTGGTTTTGATCACAGCCGGGAGTGTGGAGATACTCGTTTGATCGTCGATCTCAAAGTCACCAATCTCACTTTGTCAAAGTGACATCCAAACCCAAAATCCGGTCGCAAACTCAGCAGAAAGGAACGGTTTCTGCCTCTCTCAAGATCCTCAATGCCGAGAGTTTCAACCCAAGCAAACCCGTCACATTCTATGCTACGGTAAACACAATTTTCCCGACGAAATTAACCTTAATCATGATTATACAAAATAAAATTGTAAGTAAACTACTGTAAACTTTAATTATTACATCTGGATTACCTGAACTTTGAAATTAAGTCAACTGTTAAAACTTACATGTAAATTATTTAGTCTTTAGTATACGATCTATAATTGTTAATTAGATTTACCTTGAAGAAACAACTTCAATATTACTGTTGAACTTGTCCAGGTTACCATGGGAGACCTGCCGGTCCTTGACGCTCGCGTCCGTGCCGTCATTCGCAACGTCGGTTCCTTAGCATCTAACGAAATCACCGAAGACAATTCCATGAATCTCGACTTGGTAGACAACGGCAACACTGAACCGGACATAACTCGAGGCGATGGTGTCTACTCGCGTTATCTCGGAAGATTTCCCAGGGAATCCGGAGTCTATTCCGTCGTACTTTCTGTAGATGCTATGGACGGCAGAGCTTACACCATTCGATCGACATCTCTTCAAGAAGGTATTGTCTATACCTTGAGATCCAAGCAAGGTCAAAGGTCAATAACATATTCATACGTCTTACTCAGGTAACGACGCGGAATGCTGCGGTAGTGTTATCCAGGTTCCGCAGGAACGTCGCGAGTTGACCGGGGCCTTCACCCGGGTGATCCCCGCAGGAATCTTCATCGTCAACGGCTCCGAATTCACTGCAATTCACAACGGCAGTGGATCAGATCCTGATTCCGATGTAATCCCACCGGCTAGAATCACTGACCTCCGTGCTGAAGTTAACGCCCTGAGACAGCGATTGACTTTCCAGTGGACCGCTGTAGGAGATAACTACGATATTGGCACCGGTATTTTATCTATCTCATATGGTTTTGAAGTAGAAACTAGAGCAAATAAAAAGGTTCCTTCTATAGGGAAAGTTAATTGCTGTTTTGAAGTACTAATTTTCATTTTAATTGGATTTGCAGCTTACAGTTACGATTTAAGGATCTCCACCAATCGTCAACATCTGAAGTCATCTTCATTCGACTCATCCGAATCGCTTCCGGTGCTGGTACTCTCACAGCCTTCCGGGACAGTCATGCAGTTCAGCACCGAGTTCCAGAGGTACGACCGACCTTTTTACGTCGCCATCCGGGCCGTAGATCGCCATGGAAACCAGGGAAGGATCTCGAACATCGTTCAGGTGTTCATGCCTGCGCCACCGACAACTACAACAACGTCCTGGTCGTCCACCGTCTCCTTCGTCAGCGACCCTAGCTACAACGAAACATCCTTTGCGTCGCAATGGTTCAATGGAGGCCTCAGTACCGTCCACCTGGCCGCTATGGTAGCGAGTATCTGCGTAGCGGTTATCATTCTCATCGTGGTAGTATACTTCATTGTTCACGCCAAGCGCCGGAAGGATAAGGAGGCTGTCAAACTGTCGTACAATCCACCCGAGGTCAACGCTACCCTTTACAAAACCGAGAAGGAAACTCCCGCGCCGATAAAGTCTGATTACAACAGCGTTTCTGCCATCTACGACGGTAAAAGCGACAGTGTTCCAGTTCACTGGAGCGCGTCGCAACTTCTCCAGGAACACGAAAAGAGACGCAGTCCATCCGACCAGGAAAGTATCACTTACCCTTACGATTACAACATTTCGGCTAGAAACCAACCCATGCAGAGGAATAGCACGGTGTACAGTGGTAGCTACCATATCAACTCGGGTAGCGCTACCTACAGCCCGGACGATACCAACATCAACGCGTATTACGCAGGGGATTCGGTAACTCCTCCTTCGGTAGATTTCGAAGGCTCCTCATTGGACGGTTACTCGGGAGGCGGTTACAAGACACGCCCCCCTACTATGCCCAAACCTGATTCGTCGAGACAGAGAAGCCTGCACCCAATGGGAAACGCTGCGCTTCAAGGATCGTTTACTTCATTGGCCAGCGAAAGGAAGAAGCGCAACGTGACTCAAGTGTAGGATGAATATTGATATTGCTTGTAAGGAAAAGAATCCCTGTGTCTAGTCCAGGCAAGAATTATAAAAACTAAAGGGAGATTCTTAATGCGGACAAGCTTATACAAGTCTTTAAGCTCTTGTAGCACGCTTTTTGAAAGGTTTTCTGTAAATACACCATCGAGATTGTTTGAAGTATCGGTTTGTTATACGCGTGTGCTTTTCACAAGTCACTCTCAGTGTTTTTTTAAGCTGGCATTTGTATTTTGTTTGCACCCAGTTTGATCAAAATATAAGGAGCCTTTTTGCAAAATTGTTTGTCTGAATTTTTTTTAGTGGCGCTAAATCTGAACGAGTAATTATGAAGGAGCGTGTAATTAGATGACGATTAATAGATGTTTGTTTTACCTCGCCCAGTTAGGCTGTATAGCTAGTTATAGTATTTGCCAAATGTTGTGATAATTTAAGTGAATACAAAAACTGAAATTAAATTTAATATGGTAAATTTGATAATATATAGTTTTCCTAACATTGACATTATGGGCGTAAATTACGATCAATAATATAACTATTGAAATTAATAGGTAATGTAATAAAAAAGAAGCATTTAATTTGTAATCTCAGGGATTCCTACTTAAGGGTCTCGCTATCTTCAATTTATTCAATGAATGAAAGGCTTTTCTACCTTGGTCAATGAAGTGAGGATCACAAGCCCCCAGCATAGATACTGCGGTATAGGATATATTAATTATACACTATACTAACGTTAATATATAGTTAACTGGCATAAACTAGTGATTCAGTAAGTAGTAAGGCGGTATATGATAGTTAAAGTTTATCTACAAAAATAGTTTCAATAGTTAATACTGGATCAACATAATATCTTAAACATAAGTAAAAAAAATAAAACGTAACCTTGATACTTATATTGTTATGTTAGGTAAAAATAACTAATTCTTAAATACATTAGAATGATCATATTAATATTTCAGCACGATTCAATTAATCACATAAATAATTGCGTTATATAATTTTTAAGAATTACATAACAAAAAGTAATCATTGTAATCGAAAAGTAACCGTTTCCACGACTTTTATTGTTTTGATTCGTATGTTTAGGCTGTCTGCAAGATTGCGTTAGTTTGCATTTCTTACGATGTTCCTATAACGTATTCACAGTATAGCGTATTTAAAACTTGAGAGCAACGTCCAACACAACATATTGTTGCTGTAAAAGACATGGCACAAGTTGTTTGTAACTATTCGGCCAGACCGTGGGTTTCGGGTTTTGTACGAAGATTCTCGACTCAACTGGGAACTAGGCTCGGACTTGGGCAAAAGAGATCGGCCTTTTACCTTAGAAACTGTCAGACTTTTAACCAAAAACAGGTTTTGTTTTCTCGTTATATGTGTCAACTATGCAGTCTGTAATGGATTCTATATGCTGACGTTACAGGCGTTAAGCACCCTCTCCCGCGAGTACGCAGCGGTCCTTCAGCTAGCACGCAGATCAGGAATTGCTGAATCGCAATTGAAGAATCTGCAAACCCGAGCCTTACACACGACGGTAACTCACTTTCAGAGAAATGAGAACGAGAGCTCGGGGAACGGGAAACCCAACAACGAAGACGAGGATAACAAAGTTTCATCGCTGTTGATGAAGGCTTTGTTGTGGATGCTGACGGCGTACATGGTCGTAGCAACAATATCGTTGATATTTCCGAGCAGCAACCAGCCTGAGGTATTCTTTACTTATTCCCCGTCGTAAGACTTGGCTTAACGTTAGGCATTGTCAAATATAGGTGGTTCGTTACGTCTCCTGGAATGAATTCGTTCATCACATGCTAGCCAAAGGAGAAGTCGAGGAAGTCATCGTGCGACCCGACCTCGACATAGTCACCATTGTTCTTCACGAAGGAGCCGTGGTCAAAGGCCGTCGCATGGAGCATAGGACCTTTCACATGAATATCGTCGATATTCAGAAGTTTGAAGAAAAGTTACGATTGGCAGAATCCCGTCTGGGCATTAGGACCGAGAAGGGGGTTCCCGTCATATACGAGAGATCGTCGGACACCGCAGGACGTCTGTTGGCTTCACTCATTGTCGTTGCGATTCTTCTGTCGTTCCTGTCCAGAACGAAGGGATTTAGACCTCCGTTGTCTATGGATGGAGTTGTAATTATTATTACCATTTTCAAAATTTAGTTTTGATGATGAATTATGGGATAAACTTAGTGCTACTATTGCTATATAGAGTCAAATGGGCCGCGCCAAGTTCACGTTGGTCGATCCCTTGACCGGAGGTGGCCGTGGTGTTCGCTTTACCGACGTGGCTGGTCTCAAGGAAGCCAAGCAGGAAGTCATGGAGTTTGTCGATTACCTAAAAAGACCGGATCACTACAGAAGGCTAGGAGCCAAGGTGTGTTAACTAACCTATTGACTTAATCAATTTAACGATATCATATTCATCTGTAATAACTATTCGTATTTTCTTAATTGTATTTTTATTTATTTGATCTGTTATTATCTTAAGTTTTAAATACTACGTAGTTTTAATGCAAACTGTTAACTTAATCACAAATAGCTGAATAAAAATTTACTTTTTAGGATAGAAATAAATGTGACCATTATGTAATTATTAGGTACCCAAAGGAGCTCTCTTACTGGGTCCTCCCGGCTGTGGAAAGACTCTGCTGGCCAAGGCCGTCGCTACGGAGGCATCTGTGCCTTTCCTGTCGATGAACGGCTCCGAGTTTATCGAAATGATCGGCGGTCTTGGAGCTGCTCGAGTACGGTGCGTATCATTCGCATATTGACTTTCTCATTACGATTAAATAGCATACTAACATAAAATTAAGTCCTAGTGACAGTTATGTCAGCACACTGAATAAAGTAGAACATTGAACGTGAGAACGTCTGTGTCTAATGGAATTAACTAAAATTTCTAGGGCATAGGAATGTTAATACAGTTTTTCGATACTAATATATCAATTTGACTTGAAGTTTGAATTGATTAGAGAATACGTAAGAATACTTTAATTAAATTTCACTGTCAATGTTGTAATTATACAATCATATTATATAACTTGATTATGTAATACTAATCTTGTTATACATTATTTATATGTGCATATTAGAAAAACCATGTTTGACAGACCACGAAGCGTACGCTTAAATAATGCTTAATTAAGTGTCATTGTAATTTTTTTTATAAAACATCAGAGATCTGTTTGGCGAGGCTCGCAAGAGGGCGCCCTGTATCATCTACATCGACGAGATCGACGCCATTGGCAAGAAACGGAGCGAGGGCGGGTCTTTTGACGGCGCTTCCGGCGAGAGTGAACAGACGCTGAACCAGCTGCTCGTCGAAATGGACGGAATGGCCTCGCGTGAAGGCGTCCTGATGCTGGCTTCCACCAACAGGGCGGATGTCCTCGACAAGGCATACACTTCACGAATCTGTCCTAATTATTTAATTAACTCGTGAAATTTAATTAAATGTAAAAATAAACTAAATTCAAATATATAATAGAAAATTATTAATTAATTTTAAAAATTAAACTTTAAAAATTAAAAAAAATATTGTTAATTGGTGATTTACTGAATCATCTTTAAGTTAATTTTTTGGAACTGTTATTAGTTAAATATTGTCTGATTGCAAATAACAATGACGAACTAGGATTTAGTTAATCATTATCAAGTTAATCTTATGAATTGTAATGGTTAATTACTGGTTAATTTAATGGCAATAGATGTACAGTACTAACGATGTATGGCTATTGGGGTTTATAGTAAAATATTTAAGTACTTCGATACTGGATTGGATATGCATCTCGTTTCAGGTATGGTATTGTTATGGCGGTTAAGGACTTGCTGAATCATTCTTAAGTTTATCATAGTTTTATTAAAACTGGTTCAAATAGCAAATGACGCAGTCGTGATTGTAATTAGTATTTGGTAAATATAAAGTAATATTTCAATTGAATAGGCTTTACTGCGTCCGGGCCGCTTTGACCGACACATCATGATCGATCTACCGACCCTGGAGGAGCGTCGCGAGACCTTCGAGCACCACCTCAAGGTGATCAAGCTGGAGAAGGAACCGCAGTACTACTCCAGGAGGCTGGCGTCCCTCACTCCAGGCTTTAGTGGTAAAGCTAATCAACAACTAATTGGGATATTAATTAACTACGAATGAATGAATATGTGATATTACGACTAATCAAGGACAGATGAACTACCAATTAGCTGTTAATTAGCTACGAACAAACTATTACCGTTTCTGCCACTGCTATGAGAATCGTAGATCGCATCGAGAACTAGTTTTTTTTGCTACTTGTTTTACTATTAATTAGCTAGGAATTACGTATGAAATTACTAGTAATCAAGTACAGATGAACTACTAATTAGCTACTAAATAGCTATGAACAAACTATTACCATTACTGTCACTGCTATGAGAATCGTAGATCTCATGCAGAAATAGTTTTTAACTACTTGATTTGTATCGATGCTAACATTAGCTGTGCTCGTTTAAACTAGTTAAACTAATGGATCGACTAGCTTGTAAGGTATTTCAGTATACTAATTACTATCTCTGCTAGTTTCAATTTAGTTTAATTGATGGATCGACTATCTTGTAGAATAGTTTTAAGACAATGGCTTGCCAATCACTAACATTACTAGTTAAAACTATTTGAACTAGTATATTAGTTGGCCCGTGAAGTAGTCATACAGTTAGTTTGTTAGCTACCAACTCTACTAGTCTAAAACTAGTTTAGCTATCAACTCTGCTAGTAACTAATTAGACTAATGGATCGACTAGCTTGTAAAGTCTAATTATTAGCGATCGGTCGACTAGCTCATAAACTGCTTAAGGAAATGGCTTGCCAACTACTAACTATCCTAGTTAAAACTAGTTAAACTAGTACATTGAGTAGCGTGTGAAGTGGTCATACAGCTGGTTTGTTTACTACCGACTCTGCTAGTCGAGATCTAGTTGAACTAATGATCGACCAGCCTGTCAACTATTTCAGTATAATAACTACCAACTCTACTAGTTTAAACCTAGTTTAGTCGATGGACTGACTAGCTTATAAAAGTGTAAGGAAATGGTTTGCCAACTACCTAGTTTCCTAGCTAAAACTAGTTGAACTAGTATATTAATTAGCTCGTGAAGTAGTCATACAGTTAGTTTATTAGCTACCAACCCTACTAGTCTAAAACTAGTTGAGCTAATGGATCGATTACTTTGTAAAGTATTCAGGGAAATAGCTGGCTAATTACTAACTTTGGCTGGAGTAGTGGTTTTACTAGCATGTGGAGTATTTGCTAAGGTACTTTTACTAGTAAAAATACTAGTTGAACTAATGGCTCACTTAGCTTGTCAGTCATTTGTGGGATTGGTTTACCAACCACTAGCTTTGGTAGTTCTAAACTAGTTGAACTTAGGCACCGACTAGCTCGTAAAGTGCTTAACTACTAACTTTGCTGGTTGAAAATGTGACGAACTAGCGGGATCGATTAGCTTGTATGTTAGTTTAATTACGTTGTCGTTAAAACTAGAATCAACTTTAAGTTTAGATCATTCAAAAACAGTTAGATTACAGCTGGAACTCTAATTGTACATAAATTAAGTTTAATAATACTATTATATTTTAATGAAGTATGGAAGTGCACATAAAAATTAACGGTTTTTCTTTTAATGAATCAAAATGGCAGGTGCCGATATCGCCAACGTGTGCAACGAAGCCGCGCTGCATGCAGCCCGCGAAAAGCAGAAGATGGTCAAAGCCTCGGACCTGGAATACGCCATTGAGCGCGTCGTTGGAGGTCCGGAGAAGCGAACCCAGGCAGGCAGTTTCTTTAAACTAAAATTAATCGGCTATCATATTTTACTGCAATTAGACATTGCTAACTAATTAGTTAACGTATTACATAGCTATAACCCAAGTAGTTAACCTGCTAAATTGCTAGTTTATTTGAAGCCAATCATAACATAATAACACATAAGAAGATAATAAGTTCAATTGACTATCATATTTACTTAGTTAGCAACCAATAGGCATCGCGTACTAATCAGTTAACGTATTGAAAAGCTACAGTTTCATACTAATCAGAGTAGGTAACTTGCTAGTTGCTAGTATACTTGAAGCTGATCATAAGTTGCTTATCATCACATCACATTAACGTGTAAGAAGTTAGTACATGTAATTGGCTAACTTATTTACTTAGTTAGCAAACAACAGGCATCGCGTTACTAATTAGTTAACGTATTACATAGCCACGATCCAAGTAGTTAACTTTGCTAAACTGGTAGTTTACGTGAAGCCGATCGTGTATTGCCTATCATCATATCATAATAACGTATAATTAAGTTAATATATATAAATGGCTGTTATGTAGTTGTAGCAACTTGATTAGCCAGTCAGCATACTTGATGTTTCAAGACGTAGCTAATCACTTTCCAAACAAACTTATGATTATATAAACTACACTAAAAAGTTATGGAATAAGTTGTAATACAATTAATTTAACACTTGTATAAGATAGCAGTCTTGTATAGCGACTTGATTAGCCAGCCAACTGAATGTTTCGAGACGTGGCTAATCACTTTCCATACAATCTCTACAAGTGAACATACGTTACATTACATTAAACTTAATGTAAGTTACCATATTAATGATGCAAGATACTTAGCAAGCTTGGAGACATCTAGTCGAGTAGATAGTCTGGTTAATGGAAATGATATGTTGGAGACTTTTGAATTGATTTACAAGTTTGTTATCTCATAGGTGATCGCTCCCGCTGAGAAGAGGATCGTCGCCTATCACGAGTGTGGCCACGCCCTGGTGGGCTGGCTCCTCCCTTACACGGACGCGCTGCTCAAGGTCACCATCGTGCCGAGGACGACGCAGGCTCTCGGCTTTGCCCAGTACACCCCGACCGACAAGCGGCTCTATTCCACGGAAGAAGTAAATTGATTGAATCGATGGATAACCTCATTAGGCCCCCTTTAATTCGTGATAATATCCCAGCTAATTTGATCTAAATTAAGGATCAGCTTGATCCCATCAGATTCTAGCTGATACGATGTTACAGCGTAGTTGTAGTGATCTGAGGTTAAGTTAAGTGTGTCCCAAGGTATACTCATGAGTATTATTTGAAATGTTTGTAGTTGTTTGAGCGGATGTGCATGGCTTTGGGCGGACGGGTTGCCGAGTCGGTCGTCTTCAACAAGGTCACAACCGGAGCTCAGAATGACCTGCAGAAAGTCACCAAGATTGCCTACTCGCAGGTACTTATCGATGATGCTCATTTCTTGAAACTAACTAATACTATTCGTGTTAAGTGTAGTAACGATACAATTAGTAAATAATTATATCAGTGATAAAGGTTAATAGTAATTTCAGTTATAGATATTAGTCAATTATAGGGTCATCGTCGACTCAGTGAGATATAATAAAGTGTAATGTTAATATAACAGCTTACTTTAGTATAATGTAATCAAAGAATCCATCTATCTGTCTACCTACCTATATGTCTATCTATCTATCTGTCTGTCTGTTTGTCTGTCTGTCTGTCTATCTATCTAACTATCTACCTACCTACCTGTCTATCTATCTGTCTATCTACCTATCTATCTGTCTGTCTGTCTGTCTGCCTGTCTGTCTGTCTATCTGTCTATCTGTGTCTGTCTGTCTGTCTATCTATCTAACTATCTACCTACCTATCTACCTATCTGTCTGTCTGTCTGTCCGTCTATCTATCTGTGTCTGTCTGTCTGTCTATCTATCTAACTATCTACCTACCTATCTACCTATCTATCTATCTGTCTATCTACCTATCTACCTATCTATCTGTCTGTCTATCTATCTTACTATCTACTTACCTACCTATCTATCTATCTATCTATCTACCTATCTGTCTGTCTGTCTGTCTATCTGTCTAACTATCTACCTACCTACCTATCTATCTGTCTGTCTATCTATCTATCTATCAATCTATCTACCTATCTGTCTGTCTGTCTGTCTGTCTGTCTATCTGTCTATTTATCTCTCTGATACCAAACGGTATTAATGTATAGTACCATTACAACAGTAATCGAGTTAAAGTTCAGTCTAATAACGGTACGATACTAGTTGAAACTGTTAACCTGTAACGATGATTGGATCTCCAAGGTACGGTCGTATGGAATGAGCGAAAACTTCGGGCTGCTCTCCTTCCCCGAGGAGGAGGGCGACGGCGTGGGGCGGAGACCGTACAGCAAGCGCCTGGCCCATGTCATTGACGACGAAGCGCGCGGTATCATCGCCAGGGCGTACAAGAGGACCGAGCAGCTGCTGCTGGAACACCGCGACATGCTGGATAAAGTAACTTCACCGTTTTGGATCTCGTATTCAATAAACTTTGTTATGATATTATTATTTAATTATAATCGACTATGTTTATTTCTATACTACTTAATTATTATTAACGAGACACTTTCTGTAATTGAATTTCTTTTGAAAAATTAGATGGCAGCAGCTCTCCTGCAGAAAGAAACACTGAACTACGCCGACGTGGAGGCTATCATAGGCCCTCCTCCGCACGGCAAGAAACACCTCATCGAGCCCCTGCAGTTTGAAGCCGAGCTCAACGAACAGGCGGGAGTGGCGCCGGGAGCGGCTCGGCCTCCCCCTCCGCCGCCGAGGGAAGAATCCGATTAACTTTTCATGACTGGCAATATTTAGTAATTGTATAAAAATTAATACATTTAAAATTGAGAGGAAACTATTACAACAACTAATAACTATCAAGTAGAAATATAATAATAACTTTAAATAATATTAAAAAGTAAAACTGGTAAAAAATTAGAATTATTTCAAGTGGAGTTGTATGATAAACATAATTATTTTTAAATATTTGAATAATAACAGAATAAATTAGTAATGCTAAATAGCAAAATAATAAATGCATTTATAATTTTGAAGGAAATTACATTTGACGTAAGATATCAATAAAAATATATAATAATTTAAAATATAAATTTACTAATAAATGTAAAAACTAATGAATAAATAAAGCTAATTACGGAAATATAGCCATAATTTTAAATTAAAATACGATACTATTAAATCCGTCCTGTAATTATAATAATAATAGTAAGATAGAATAGTACCAATTATAAATAACAGCAAAAAAGTTAAAATTATGCATATTAGAAGAGAGAGAGAGAGAGAGAGAACGACGAGACTTGGGGTATTAAAACTACAGCTTTCGTCTTGTATTTTTCTCTTTTTTAAAACATCCCCCGTCCAGGTTTCCTCTCCTCACCAATGAAATCCTTGTATCGCCACACGTTTTCCAACTTGAAGCCACACAACAACAACAAAAAATCATTCAAATAATTATTTTTTTTAAAAAAAAGAAGAAGACAAGAAAACAAGAAAAAAGGGAAAAAGACGGAACACGGTCACTCTTACCTTCTCAACCAATCAGGAAGAAAGACAACAATCAAATAGACAGGAGGAGGAAAACACGCAATCCAAGATTTAAAAATTAACCCAAAAATTCACAATTTAATTTTTTCGAGAGAAAAAACGATCAAACAATTTTGCGTCTTTTTTCTTCCAACAAAAATTTCTAAAAAGGGGGAGGGGGGAGGGGGGGAGGGCGAAACAGGAATTTTCAACAACAACAATTAAACTTCTTAAAAGGCTTTCACACACTTCAGTCGCCAGGGTAAACAGTGTCAGTTTCGAATAAATAATCCAGGAAAACAAGAAATCAAACAACTGGCAGTGTCCAGCACTTCTCCACCGGACTGATCTGCAGCAGCTCCCATTGGACAGATGAATCAGAAGACGGGGTAGGAAATCGAAACAGGGGGGGGGAGGGGCAGGGGAAGGTCAAAGGTCAATTCCAACGTACTAGGATCGCAAGGCAAGGTCAAAATCCCTTCCTTTGATAAAAGAATAAAAATATTTTAAAAAAAACGTCCCATTCGACTTAAGAATGAGGCAATCTGATGGTTAACCTCCTTTTTTGTTCAAAGGAAATCTGGATTTTCTTTTTAGGTTAATTAGTGTTGTCCTGGACAAGTCTTGTTTGTTCAATTAATTATCTTATGGTTTGTTTTGGGCCCCACGGTCGCACACTGAATGATCCCTGCCCTGCGATTGAGGAGAAAAAGGCACGTCATTGGCTAGTCTCTCGCAACACTTTCACTTGTACACACGCCCCGTTCAATCGGAAATAGTTTTTCAATTTAAGAGGAGAAAAAATTTCAATTCACCGGTGAATTTGTTGTTCTAGAGGGAAAAAAAGAATTAACAAGGAAATAAATTAAAATTTTAATTTAATAAAAAAGGGGGAAAACTATTAGAATCTAAATCCAAATCCAATGTGAAAAATAATGAGGGAAAAAGGGTGGGGAAAAAAACCGGACAGGTACTGGAAATTCACTGGACAACACGTCATCCATTACTCGCAAAATTTGAAATGCAACTTTTCTTTCTTGTTTAGGGAGAAAAAATTTCATGAAAATAATAATAACGAGAATCGCAAACCGTTCCGAAATTGATTAGAACATTCCACGCCGCACTCAGCTGGTTATTTTACAGCATGGCCAGGATCGAGAGATCCTTCGATGTGTTGGGTTCAACACACACACGCTCACCCACAGACACACGACAGGCACGCCGGTTGAGGAATGTTCGCTCTTTCGCAGATGTCCACGCACGCAGACTTTTTAACCTTTTTTACTGGAAAGAAGATCGACAGGGAGCCGGGGGGAGGGGCGGGGGAGACACTGGAGTCGAACATAAACGAGAGAGGAGGATGAAGAAGATTTCTGGAACAGTTCGAATGCTAAGTCGTCTAACTCGTCTGGATTTCATTGATTCCCTCCTCGTCGCACGGCAAAAGTCCAGTCACTCACATGTTTCCTGAATGTTAGAAAAATTAAGCATTAGTTTTAATCTTCATTGGAATTGATCAAATTAAATGATACATCAACTTGGTTATTAAATCGACTTGCAATTTAGCAGCAATACGCCATTGATATCGATACTTCATGATACTGAAATCGATACAGTGGTACAGTGCTGCTGACTACCTTGCTGCAGAGCATAGGGATAAGGTTCGTCCGGTGAAGCTGCAGCACTGACAGAGTGCTCCGATTCATTGGTCAGGGACAGAGGCAGGACGGCGGGCGACTGGCCGGGGGCGTAGAAGGCGTGGTAACCCGGGTGCGGGTGTCCACCGGCGGTCACGTACGATCCCTGCGTACCCATCTGCAGCTGAGTCAGCGGCGGCATCATTGTACTGTAGTGCACGGAGGGATCCAGCATCTCCATCTAAGGTTCAAATTCAAACTTGCTATCAAACACTACTACTTATATACTTGATTACCACCTACTGAATTCACTGATGATCACTAAATGATATAATTAAGGATCCCCATTCGAATTACAATTAGAATTTATAAGTTAATACGAAATTTTAAGTATAATTGAACATTTATAAGGTGAAGAATTAGTTGAAGGGCGGAGAAAAATCACGTGTTGTGGCATGGGCGGTTGCATATAGTACTGGCCCTGCGACTGGAGCCAGGGAGCAGCAGCAGCTGCTGCTGCGGCCGTCAGCGGGAAAGCGGGCACGTGATGAAAGCCGCTGCGGAACTGCAGCTGAGGCGGCAGCAGCATTCCGCCCAGTCCGTTATTGGCCACACCGTTCGGGTCAAAGTGGAAAATGGATTCGCCAGAGTCCCTCCACAGGCGCTGGTCGTGCTGCTTGTGCTGGCGCTTCTTGTTGCCACCGTCGGCGAATTTGACCAGCAGCGGCTGCGGGCAGCCGGCCAGCGTCTTCCCGTTGAACACGGCGATGACCTCCTCGCATTTCTCTTTCGATTCCATCCTGAATTCCAATGCAAATTGTAAAATCATCAACCTTGATTTCTAATTAACAATAATAACATAATCTGATAACAATTAAATGATTGATTGTTGAATTATTGAGACCTGGCGAAGCCCACGCCTCGACTCTGGCTGCCGCTGTCTCTTAGGATGCGGGTGGAGATGACGGTCCCGAAGCGCTGCAGCATGCTGCTCAGCTCCTGCTCCGACATCAAGGGCGGTAGATTGGCCAGATACAGATTCGTCGGGTCCTGTTCCTGTTGCTAAAATTTTCAGAAAATGGCAAAACATACAAAGTAAACGTTAACAAGATAATCGAGGTTTCAAATTTTATATACATAACATCTAGATGGCAATTAATTAACATTGATATTATAATAAATTAGCATGTGACTCGCGTGTCAATTTTCATATCCATCTTTTGTTAGCGGTTCTACCATCATTTATTACCATTGACAATCATATGATAACTAGATGACAGTTATATGATAATCATGTGATAACGACATGACAATGACATGTCCGTGACTTGTACACATTATCCAACTACTCTTTATCGACTCATGTAGGTTCCTACCAATGAAACTCCGCCACATGTCGAATTTCATGACCATCTCCTGTTTGCAGTTTTATCATCATTTATTATCATTGACAATTATATGATAATCATATGATAATCGTGTGATAACGACATGATAATGACACATGCAAGACTTGTACATAACCCAACTTTTGTATATCGACTCCTGTAGGTCCCTACCAATGAAACTCCGCCACACGTCAAATTTCATAACCATCTCCTGTTAGCAATTTTTATTATAACTGAAAATCATATGATAACTAGATGACAATTATATGATAATCGTGTGATAACGACATGATAATGACATATCCATGACTTGTACATAAATCAACTACTGTCCAATGAAACTCCACCACATGTCCAATTTCACAACCATCTCTCCCTCTTCGCAATCTTATCATCATTTATCATCACTGACAATCATATGATAACTAGATGACAATTATATGATAATCACGTGATAACGACATGACAATGTCATATCTAAGACTAGTACGTAATCCAGCTACAGTATATCGACTCCGGTAGGTCCCTACCAAGGAAGCTCCGCCCTCTTTCCACCCTTTACGACCCGCCCACTATTCATACACCGGACCAATCAATAACTTGCGTGCGGGAGGGAGGGGGGGCTCTTATGCGGAGGGGCGACACTTGCAATCGTAATCACTCGGAATTGGGTCCAACTGTGTTGAATAATCAAAACGAGTTCGACTTTCGATAATCTCGTTCTGGTTTCCCTTTCGAAAATTCCGAAAAATCCCCGCAAAATGCGATTCTATAAATTCCTTATCATGAGGATAACGTTTATCTGTGGTGAATTCGATGGATCTCGGGTGCCGCTTTGCCTTTCCCGTTGCCCGAGAGCCATAGTAAAAACCGATGACGCACAATCATAAAAAGACGCCGTAAACAAGGACGCGCCTGGTACTAGAATAGGCGCCGTTTATGGTAAACCGGATCCGTTAATTCTAGCAAACTATCAGTTAAGACCCAGTGAAGATAATCGATTTCTTTGCAATATTACAAACCGATACTAATTCTACATTTTAACCAAATTTCATCAAATTTTTACGAATCTTTTAAAATATTAACTCAGTTATAATAAGTCTGTTGAATTTTACGATAACATATTACATAACTAACTCTACAAAAGTAAAATAATTCAATCGCAATATTATAAACGATATAAACTATTTTATTATTGGCCGTTTTCACTGAATTTCAAAGTTGCAAATCGGCCTAGTTTCTTATAAATTACAACTACGTCTGTAAAAGTAATATATCGAATTCATTTACCTCACCCAGTGTCAAAAACTGTCACGACAGGTAATATAAACACCCCGGCTGTAAATCAAACCAAGGGAAAGACACACAAGAGACGGCAAATCGTTAAAAAGGGGACATAACAGCCAGGCAAACGACTCATAGTAATAATTCTCCTTTCTATTTATCGGCACCTGACACATTGCAGAAATAATCCGACGTTAATTCTGAATCGGGTAAATAAGTACATCGATTAATAATAACAATAAAAATTAATTTAAAATCACGATTTTCAATTAGTGATGTCAAGCGACTCGACTCGGTTATTTTCGTTGATCGAATCGAATCGACTAGCTCGACTTTGGCCCCCGTATCATCGACTTTGACTCGACTCGACTCGGACTCGAGCCCAATTAAAAGTTAAGTTAAATTATCCATTGAAAATGAATAGCTGAGAGGGTAGAGGAAGAATAAATAGTTAGTTATAATGGAAAATGGCTATAACCTTGGTTTGTACCTTGGCCATTTGGGCTTGGACACTTTGCGACTGGAGCGATTTGACGGCCGCTTCGGCAGCCTGCGGCAGTTCGAAGTCGACGAAGCCGTAGCCCTTGCACTTGTTCGTGTTCTTGTCCAGAATCGCTTTGGTCGAGATGATCGTTCCGAACCTGTTGATATTAACTCATTATTATTTGATTCCAACACAGTGATCAGTAATCAACATATACGATTAGTGTAATTTAAATAATTGTACTAGATACTGGCATGTTTGATTTAGGTTTACTATTTGTCGAGATTATTCAGCAATTTCATACTTGGAATTCTTTCCACATTTGGTTAGTCGTTAGCAATCAGATGCTAATTAGGTAGCAAGGAAGTATGCTGCGACACGAGCTAGCTTGCTAACTTGGTGGGTTAACGCATTAGCAGACTAGCCAACTAGGCGACTAGACGAACGAGATTAACTGCTACAAGAAACCACGTGACCGATAAGCTAGCTACTATCTTCCCTCCGAGAAGTAGTTAGCAAGTTAGTCGAATTACTAAAGAACAAGTTCTCACGCTAAGTAGCACGCTAATTGGTTTTACAAATAGTAGTTACTAAATGCCAACTTAGTATTATACGACTAATTAGCAAGTTAGCTCTTAACTAAGTGTGTTAACAGCCAACTAAACTGCTAACCAATAAACTAACTTGACTTGCTATCACAATCGCCTGCTAACTGATAACTTACAAGCTAATAGCCAATTAGATGGCAAACTAGCAAACCAGTAAGTTAGCAAACTAGCTGAACAGCATGACTATCCAGCACAGAAGCTACTTCCTTCGCTAGCTAACGGACTAGCAAACTAGTAAACTGACAAACTACCAACTAACTATAAAGAAACTAACTATTAGTAAATGTTGATTAGCCTAGGAACTTAAACTAGCCGAACTTGTTAAGACAGGCGACTAATTGTAAATTAGCTAATCAATTAACTAATCACTGTAAACTACTAAGTTAACTCGTAATTACCTAGCAACTACTTAGATAAGCAAGCTAACGAACTACACCGAACCAACTCGCTAACTATGCTCCACGCTAACTAATCAGCTAACTACCGAACTATCAATTAGGTAACTATAACCTACGGTAATACCTTAGCCAAACTATCCAACTTACTAGCTAACTATTTTCTGCACTAACTAATCAGCAAATCATCGAACTACCGTTAACTAGTCAGCTAAATACTAGTTACCTAGCCAATAGAATAGGTGACCAAAGAAACTATCATTGCAACTAACTCGCTAACTATTAGCGGTGCTGGTTAGTCAGCTAACCAATGAACTATCAACCAGACTACCCAGATAAATCAGCCGACTAATAAACTAACTAGTCAATCTATATGCAATTGATACTTTTTGCATAAGTCCTCCAAGTCCTTGTCGGTAGTAGTAGCCGGTAGTCCGCGAATGTAGAGGTTCGTCTTGGATAGCTGCTCGCTAGTCGATCCGGCAGGGCTACTGTTGCTCATTCCACCTCCGCTCGTGCTGCTACTGCTGCTCCCTCCGGCCGGTCCACTCTGCGGAGAACCGGATGTCATCCGCTGGATTAAAATAAAAAGGAAATAAAACAGAAATTACTTAATTATCGATCGCTAATTAAATGCAGCAGTAATATATAAAACTGATCCGAAAAAATAGCACCTTCCGTTATTAATCAGTTTTTGTAAAATCATTCATTACAGTTTAAGCTAGATAGACAGACAGATGGCAAAATAGATCCGTAGATAGACAGAATGATAGGCAGGTAGACAGACAGACAGATAAGCAGATAGATTGTTAAAATGATAGGCAGGTAGACAGATAGATAGATACAGATAGATAGATGGTTAAAGTGATAGGTAGGTAGAAAGATAGATATATGGGTAGATAGATTGGCTAAAACCATAGGTAGGTAGTCAGATACGCAGATAGATAGGTAGATAATGACCGAAAGGATAGATAAACAGACAGATATAGATATAGATATAGATAGATGGCTAAAACAATAGGTCGAGAGATAGATAGGTAGACAGATGGCTACAAAGTTAGGTAGATAGACAGATACGCAGATAGATAGGTAGGATAGCTGGCGAAAAAGATCCGTACAAAGACATACAGACAAATAGACAGATAGATAGTTAAAAGGATGGGTAGATAGATGGATATATAGACAGACAGATAGCTAAAATGATAGCTAAACTGACATATCGGTAGAACAGATGTTACAAAGTTAGTGGCGCACACAACGACTTAATTAATTAATTAACAGTAATTAAAAATTAACAACAAAACGTTGAAAAGGAAACACGAATGCATAGAATAACTCAGCAAACATTTAAAAAATATAAATCGGTAATTAAAAAAGAAAGGGGACAAGACAGATGAGAACAAACAAGTACTGCAACTGCAAGCAAGAAATATTCAAACAATAATCCAACTCGACGGGAGGTTGATTATATACTTTTCCCGATTTCTTTTCTTCCCATTCATTAAAAAAAAATAATAATTAACGTCTAATATCACCGCAAAGTATTAATTACGGGGCGGACGATAACACTCGTTATTGTGTTGGGAAAGAAAAATTATAAAATATTTATGTTTGAGAGAAAATAATGAAGAGTTCTCAATGTAATTGTAAATGACGGCAATTAGCAGGTAAACGGCCAAAATCCGGGATTGAGGGTGTCAGCTGCAGAGAAATTCCCTTCTGTTTATTTTCAAATCTTTATTTATTCTTTTCAATTTTAATTTTTTTCTTTCCCGAACAGTTAACACATGGCGCACGTAAAGTTTGAACAGCCGCAAATCCTTTTATTTCTGCTCAGGTTTCATTCACCCCGACATTCACGCGCTCGTTGTGGGGACAATTATCATTCATTACCAGACGACTTCTCTGTAGATAATCACACAAGTGGCAATTGATGAAATTGAAATCGAATTAGCCAAGTTTAAACACGTTCGGGTATGATTCAACGCTGTGTGAAGTTTAAGTCGACTGAACTTGATCGATTTCAGTCAGCTTCACCTTAAATTTTAAGATTAATGAAGGAGACTTAAATTCAAGGGAATCTAGAGGAACCTGGTGGAAACAGTGGAATTTGTAAAAATGTTTAACTAACACTTGGCTGGATCCGTTTCGTTCAAGTTCCGTTAGTTTAGGTTTCCAGTTTATAAGATGGAACCTAATGGAATTCAGTGGAATTTAATGGATCAGAGTAGAATTTGGTGGAACAAAGTGGAATTTGGGGGGACAGTGGAACTTGGTGGAACAAAGTAGAACTGGGTGGAACAAAGTGGAATTTGGGGGGACAGTGGAATTTTGTGGAACCAAATTTGAATCTGGTGAGACAAAATGGAATTTGATGGAACAAAGTGGAATTTGGTGAAACAAAGTGGAATATGCTGGAACAATGTGGAATTTGGTGAAACAAAGTGGAGTCTGGTGGGACATAGCGGAATCTGGCGAGACAAAATGGAATTTGATGAAACAATGTGGAATTTGGTGAAACAAAGTGGAACCAAATTTGAATCTGGTGGGACAAAGTGGAATCTAGTGGAACAAGGTGAAATTTGGTGAGACAAAGTGGGATTTGGCGAAACAAAGTGGAATCTGGTGGAACCAAATTTGAATCTGACGGACAAAGTGGAATCTGGTGGAATTTGGTGGAACCAAACTTCAAATTAAAATCAAATCCCTTTTACTTCATCTCCGCGATGTAATATCAAAATCGCCCTCATTAATGTACAGTTCTACTCGCACAGCGTCTGTTTGACCAACTTTATCTTGATCAACTTAACTTTACTTCAATCTAACGAATTTTTCCAACATCACCTTCTGAACGAATCATTAAAATCAGTACTGTTTCAGCAGTGATTATTCAAAACTTAACAGACTTAACTTTAATTTAGTTACTTATCAATCTTCTGAACAGTCGCGACGACTTTAGACAACAAGTTGTCCGACGTCTAATCGACAAGTAATCCGACAAGTCGATACGACAATCAACTGACAAGTTAAGACGACTAAATTATCGCCTTGCAAGGCTAATATCAAGATCGCATTCGCACAGTGTGCAGAATCACTTGGGCAGTACCACGTGTGTGCGGCAAATTCTATTTCCGTCGGTCACGGACAGAAATAAACAAGAATTTAAATGTTTACTTCCAAAAGAGCGGGAAATAAAAAACAAGAAAGGAAGTTCCAATTTACAACAAAAAAATGAACGAAAAAAATATAAAAAGAGAAAAGAACATAAAACCAACGTGGCCAATGCTCTAAAGGTTCTCGACCGATTCAACACACGCGGCCATTAAGGTCCGTTACGGAGAATTACCCGACACTTTCGACTTTTTCTCAACTTCCACCATCCTTTAATTTTTACAATCACGTACGATACAAATTAACTGTTAAGTTTGACTGATTTATCAAATGCTAATTGACGTTAATATCGACTTTGTATCACCTAGACAGCATGATGTGATCACTTGTTGAAAACTGATTTTAAGTCGACTACGAAGTCAACTAGAAAGTCATAACTATATACAGGGAAATTAATTTACTTCAACTCAATTCCGCAATTATAATAGAAGTGTTAGATATCAGCTTTTTATCGCCCCAATAACATCATATTATCACCTGTGTAAAACTGAATGAAAGTCGACTAGGAAGTCGACTAGAGTTCGATAGCAGCTTCTTGTCACCTCGATATCGTCAAACGTTAACCTGCTTATAGAATCAACTCTAATCGGCTAAAAAAAATCAACAACTACAGAGTCGACTTCAAGATCGGCTCAAAAGTCGACTACAAAGTCAGCTAAAAAGTCGACTATAAAGTCGACTAAAAAAATTCGATGAAATGAGTTTAGCTTTTACGTTTCTGGTCAACAAGATCAAAGTATATTCGATGCGACTTACGCTGTTCCTTAATAGTCGACTTGCAAGTCGACTAAAAAGTCCCCCATTCTCAACTTTTCGTTCACGGATCCAAACATTCCTTCATGGATAGTTACACGCTATTTTCGCTTGATATTTCACATAATTCCAGTTTTACCAAAAAAGGGGTTCTGAATGGTAGGAAATCAAGGATCTTTTTAACTTCAGAATTTTATTTCGGCAAAACTAAGAATCCGATTTCAATGAAACTTTACTAGTATATAAAGTACTGCCAATTCTATACCTAGTATTTTTTTTTACTGTCGTACCTTTGAAAACTTGGGTGCCACAAGCGATCAATTTTTCCTCAGCAAGAACCCATACAATACAAGTAAAAACATAAATTTAAATGAACAAATACATCAAATAACAAAATTACATTAGAAAAATAATTGACTATTAATGAGATCAAGTCAACGTTAAGTGATAATAAGTTTATAATATGATTAATGACATCAAATATTAATTAATTCATTTAAACACAATACTTTAAATTTTAGTTTGAGTAAAAAATCGACGTTAAATTTAATTCACTGAGTTTAAGTTAAACAATCAAAATGTCGGTGTAGATTTCTCCAAACCGGCAGAGCTCACATTTTCTCCGCTGATGCGTGCGCGCCGGAAATTCTAGTCGGCGAATCACGCAAACCGGAGATTCTTCTTTAACCAATAGCCAATGGCCTGCCTGCTGGATTTGGGCGAAAATCACCAGTTTCAGCTGTTCCTGCCTCCACAAGCAACCAGACTGGAGAACCAGAGCTGGTAGACCTGCTGGTTTTCGCACAGCGACGGCTAAATCGTTCAAAACGACGAAATAACGAAATCGATTTGATCGATTGGGTGCCTTTTAAGCAGCTGATTACAAGAATAGAATTCAAAGGTCACTGCCAAGTCGACTTGAGAGTCGACTAGCGAAGAACAAAAGCGACTAAGTTGATATCGAGTCGTCCGAGGCAGTCGTATCGACTCGAATGAAGATGCGAGAGCCCGGACAAGTTGATATTTAACTGACAAGGTCAAGACATCAAAAACCGCTTCTCGTTATTGGTTATCGATTCCCATTTAAAGCGGCTCTTTCCATTTAACTTCTTAAGTATTCTTTTCATTAACTTTTATTGACAATGCAATTATCTATTACTAATACACGATATAATTTTGAATGTCGACGACTCGACTCGAGTCGACGGCCTTGGTCTTCCAAGTCGAATCGAGTCAAAGTCCGATGATACGAGAGCCAAAGTCGGGTCGAGTCGAGTCAATTAGGCCGACTTGAGTCGACAAGTCGAGTCGACTCGTCACTACACATCCCTACTTGAAGGATGTTTGAATGGAAAACCTTTTGTTTTGACAGTTTCAATGAACTTGATGACTCGGTAATCAACTTTCAGATTGTTTCAGTCAACTAAACTGAAGTTTACACTCATAGTTAATTTTCCATAGAGGAAATGACTCTCTTATGACTCTCTAAAAGGACTCAATTTGAGTGCGATGACTCGGTTATTATTTGTGAGGTTATACTTGCGAAAACCATATTATATTTGAATTTTTTAAAATAGATTAAATGACTCATCGATGACTCAATAAACCCTACAAGCTTCTCTTACACAACTTAAACTGAATTTAACGATTAAAAATCAGTTTCCCAACCAGGAAATGACTCTCGTATGACTCTTCAAAAGACTCAGCTCTTGTGAAATGACTCAATTACTACTTAATTATCTCAAAGAGACCTTAACCTTCTCTGGGACGCTCAAGATACAACATATGACTCACCGATGACTCAATCGATACTGGAGACGCTTAACAAAATAAAGCATCAGTGACTCAATAATGAACAAAAAGACTCTCACACTTGACTCAATTACGTCAAATCATATTAAAGGACGAATTCCAAACAGGATATGACTCACAAGTGACTCTCAAACAGGACACTAGAAAATAATTACAAACAAGCAATGTTAACAATTCCACCTTTTGCATTAGTCATATTCGGTAAAATGACTCACACAACCGGGAATCACTCACGAATCCCTAAGAATCTTCAAGAATCTCGAACCAAGTCGTGAGAAATAGCCACGACGGTGAAGTACGTTCAAGTGCCAAAAAAAATTGCGGGTAATACGCTGACTAATCAGTTCGATTCCTTTATAATTAGCGAATTAGTTATAGTGTTTTTAATTACATTAATTAAGTTAAAACGAGGTTAAAACGCTGAAGTACAAAAACAAAAGACTCACGGTGTACTGAGAGTAGTTGCCGCTGCCATAGGCAGTCTGAGGCGCCAAGTGGGCGGAGCTCATTGGACCGCCACGCCCACCAGTAGCCACGCCCTGGGTCGTCACAAAGGCCCCTGGTCTTTGACCTCGTCCCATTACCGAAGCTCCGCCTCCTCCGCCTCCCTAGAATCGACCAATGATAAAATTCCATCGTATAATCGAAACATTTATAATCAAATACGGGCATATGGATACAAACGATTCAGAAATTAAAGTAATTAAGATTAGATCAAACAAAATTACGAGATTTTGTTATACACCAAATAATGAGACGAAACCCATGAAACAAATAATGCAAATGCAGAATTATTCGATTGACAAATTGAATTAATTTAAATATCAATCTTTATATACATTCATAACGATGCCAATACTTTAAAGTAAATAAAATACTTAAAATAACACACAACATACAATCATATTTAATCTATAAAATTAACGTAATGTCATTAAACCATAGAAAATTAAAATAATAATAGTTGATATCCTTAATTAAGGAAAAATCCATCAGCATTAAATATTAAAACAATCGGAATTTGTGACACTGGCCCGGCTTGCCTTTCATCCAGTCACGTTTCCCATATCGATCGATTGGTAAAGTATCTATCGATCGGTGGACTTGCTGCACACTATCGATCATTTCCCAGGCAGAAGGACAACAATCAGAGGCAAAGACACACACACACACACACACACACGTGAATGCCAAGAAAGAAAGAAAGAAAGAAAGAATGAAACAGAGAGAGAAAAGAAAACCATAATAAAAAGAAGGAAGGAGATGTAAA
>JAIQCU010000745.1:0-38939 GCA_022114935.1 Leptestheria dahalacensis
CACCCACTGAGGTCGCCACGAAAGCTGCGAAAACAACAATTACACCTTATTTTTCAAAATGAAATATTTGATGACAACTCAAGTAATTATGAGACAACATTAACTATTAATTAACAAGATCGTAATATCGAAAAGAAATAAGTTTACCCTTTCAAATTGCTCGACGATTTCCGCATTTGTTAGGCTCCTGTATTTCCTCTTCTGGCGGTTCCAACTTGGATTTCCGCGCGTGTAACTCATGACGAAATGAAGAGGTCTGCAATGAATATAAACGCTTAATTTTCATAAAGATAAACCTGGTATCAGGTGGCACAAGCACTGAATACGCTGACGCTGATTATCTCTATCCCAGCAACGGTAACTACTTACTGCCAGAAAAAAGCCAACAACCCCAACCAGCTAAGGCTGGTTGAAACGTAAGACAGCCAGGAAAAATCAGGCGGAGTCACGGCTATTTTCACCGCGTCCATCCATCGGCGCCCGATATGGTCTTGATGATCCGTCTGATTGCCGAATAATGTAATTTCGATGACAACGTCTAAGTGTTGGGCCATTGTTTGTCGCAGCAGCCGTTCGGATCTTTTGAACGAATTCTTGATGTTGTCTGGGAAAAAAAGTTTTATATATTTATTCACCTGGAATAATCTAAATAGTTTATTAACAACTTGATTGAATAGAAAGTCATAAGTCAGCTTAGTGGGAAAGTAACCCCAGGTAATCACGACATTATAAAAAAAATACCACAGCAAGTTCGATACATTGAAGTAGTTTATTGTAACAAAATAATGATATATTGTTATATGTGATATTGTGAAACAATATTGTAATTAATTAAACAAACCCATAATTTTATATCTGGGATATAGATTAATCGATAGGTTAACTTGAATCAGCTAATTCATCTACATACTCTTCATAATGTCGCAGCTCTTTGTCATGGTCTCGGCGACGAAGCTGCACCCGACTTGCCCGGCTCGAACGATGTCACACAGGGGACCGGTGCCTTTGAGCCGCTTACAATCCTGCCGCGCTTGGATCAGATTCTCCTCGCAAACCTTAACTGGACTGGTCGAGCTGGTCAGCATCGATGCGCACGAAAAACCTTTCGTTTCCAGCCAGTCCGCCGTCTTGGTGAGAAGTTTCTCTGCAAATTAATGAAATCATAGTTAACGAAGCTGGGAAATGGGTAAGAGTAATACATCATTATAATTAAATAATATAAATTGAATGAGTTAACCGACAGACGGACCGGGACACTGTATATAATGAAAATAAAATAAAAAGTAGCATACAGTAATGAAATAGTATAAAGATTAGATTGAAAAACTTATGCGTTTTATGTAATATTCGTTTCAAGTAGCACATAGCCAACCAATGAGCCGTTTGGATTCGCCGAGGCTTCTGGCCTGTTGAGTGACATGGCGGAAGGCGTCCAGCATCTGGTGAATCTGGACGTCATCGCGGAAATTCTCCGCCAAGATGCGCGCCGAACGGATCCCCTCTTCCTAAAATATAAAAATTTTGGCGTCGAATTCTAGCTCATCACCAATTACCGCTTTCTACAATACAACAGTATACCACAAGACATTCTGGGATGTTGGAATAAGTCTCCAAATTGGTTTTGATATTAGCCAGCGGTCCTGTTCGAGTTTCCCGGATTAAAGCATTCCGTAGAAGGAACAGTATCACGCTAGTCCAAAGCGCTGAACATCCGACTGCGCAATAGCACCTTCACACATCCAAGTAGATTACATCAATAATAATTAAAATAACTACGTTTATAGAAAAAGATCTTGGTTAATATATCGACATTGTCGAAGGAATAATATTGACACAGTGAATTTCCAATAACAGTAAACGATAACGTGTGTTCGATATTCTATCTACATTTTTTTTACATGTGTCTACAGTCTGTCTGTTTAAAAAATATCTAGCCTAGTATATTACTGGAGAAATCGAGGAAGTCGGTCCCAGAGCACGGTGGCCAAGACTCCGACGACCGGGCCCAGGTAAACGGCCAGCGTGCTGGTGTCGCCCGGCCCGAGATAGAACGTCCCGAACAGTGCCAGCCCATACAGAAGACCTGCGTTTTCATAAAAGCATTATCGACTGAAGTGACTATAAACGGTTGTATTATTAAAAACGAGTTGAAATGTATGTACTGTTAAAAGTGTTAAGTTCACTTACCGAAAAAGCGTTTGAACTGCAACATACTGCTTTGAAATTACTTCTGTTAATAAATAGCAGTTGTTAGAATATGAATAAATCACAACAATGCAAAGTTCTTTGAACAATATTGTACGAACTAGGCCTAGCCTGTACTTTGAGATATCGAGCGAACGACTTCGAATGACCGCGGTCAGTTGAAGAATGATTGGAATTTCGAACTGCGGGGTGCTGCTAAAGTCGGGAAATATGCTGCAGAAAAAAAGCGAATTTGCGGCGCATTTCTAATTCGTTTTTTATTTCAGTATTCAAAATGAGCTGAGTGAGATAATAAATTAAAATTGCTAAATAGGATTATTTGTGGATTAAAGTTGGCCAATGTCGTAAATGGGTTAAAACAAAAACGTGTTTTATTATAATATAGCCTATAGCGCTCGGTGCGGCGGTTTCTAGAACTACGTGCTGAAATCCACTGACGGCTTATTTGAATTTGGACAGACTGATCTTTGTTCGCTCACTATATTCGACAACATTTGATCACATGGAAAATAATAATGTTCGCCTATTATTCACTTTGTTAGATTTTCTAAATTCAATTTAAAATAATAAGGATCATTTTCTAGAATAACAAATCATTTGTCAGCGATTTTGCACGTAAAGCTCTACTTATAACTGATTTGCGGATCGTTCCCGCGTTAAACAGCCATTCGTTTAGAAGCATGAAAAAAACAAATCAGTTTCCATTAAACTGGATTTAAATTAATTAAGAATTTAAAAAAAAATGATCGAAAGGCCCTCGTATCGAATTCCCTGTCCTGATTGAACTAATAATACAAACCGTTTTTTCGTTTCATGTTTTTAAATCGGCGATGATTGCGCAGCAGTGGCGCGTATAATCGTACCAAGCACTTCAGCCTTTTACCTTGGCTGACGAGCTTGTCAGGGTAGTCGAAAAGAAATTGCCTCATATAGCACACAGGTTTGAAGGGAACATCACCAAGTGAGATGGGGTTATCCTTTTTCTCATTAAAATTTAAAATTATTGATAACTGATTCAACTTAGTAATTATGAACCAGACTGAATGAAAAATTTTATGAGTTAAATCAATTTAAATTTCGTTAGCCCTTGCTTAACTAAGGTAAACTCTTCTAATGAAATTAATTATTTGTATAAGTATATGAAAACTCCCTTTTGTGGGCGAACAGCAGCCCATACATAAAAGTCATAAATCGTCTCAGTAAACATCGTAAAAGTAAAACATTGCCATAACTACCGTTGGTGTAGATGGTTCTGGGATGACGATGACGGCAGCTATATTATTTAAATAGATGCTGATTAGATTATTGGGTATTAGGATCTCCCTCTAAGTGATGGCATTAGCTTGTTAATATTCATTTTCCAAGTAAACAAACAGCAGGAAAACAAGAATGGCGTCTGGAGCTCGGCTGGGCCGCTTGGCGGTTCAAAACACGGCCGTTTTCGTTTGTGACATTCAAGAGAAATTCAGCAAATCGGTTAAATATTTCCCTCAGATTGTACTAAATACGAAAAGAGTACTGGAAGCTGCTAAAGTCATGGGGTTGCCTGTTGTCTACAGCGAGCAGTACCCAAAGGGTGAATTATTATTATTATTATTATTTTTTAAATCAGTCTTATAAACAACAATAAAGGCTCGTCATTGCTGTAGGGCTAGGACGCACCGTTCCCGAACTCGATATGTCGTCGTACACGGACAAGAAGTTTGAAAAGACGCAATTTTCAATGCTCGTTCCCGATCTGCAATGTCACCTTCAAGTGGAGCTTTTCTCGGTATCATGAAAATCGTTATTATTTGCTTCGGATCTTCAGAATAAGAACGTGTAGGTGAAATCCGTCGTCCTCTGCGGGATCGAAGCGCACGCGTGCATCCGTCACACGGCCATGGACCTCATTGAGTCTGGTATGGATGTCCACGTCGTGGTGGATGCGTGTTCATCAAGAAACCCGGTCGACAGGAAATACGCGTACAAGGCGCTTGCGAATATGGGCGCCCACCTGATTACTTCAGAAAGTGTCATCCTCGGGATGGCTCCTGATGCGTCGCACCCGAAGTTCAAAGCCTTGCAAAAGATCGTGATGGACCCTCCGGCCGATACTAATCTTTAAATAAACCATTCTAACAATCCAGCAGTTTATTCAGCAGTCCCCCTTTAAGACCAATGTAGAGTACATGAAGAGCAATATATGATACAAATATTTTGGTGGCAAGTTGATAAATCTTCGTTGTCGAATTGTATGTCACCTTACGTCCGCTCGGTAAAAATTATTATTGACAGACTACAATTCAGCGTGATCTTTAGGTGACTTGGTCTTTGCTGAGATACCGAGCTGGTCGGTGACTAGTAAGGCGACATTCCGTGCCCCGATTATGCTCATTTCAATGGCGCTGGCAGCCCACTCGATGCTGTTAACGTGATAAAGACCAGGATCCAAAACGAAGCTACCCAGGTTTTCTTCCGTCTGGTACTCTGGATAGGCAAGCCAGTTGGTTACGTGGATGGAATCCCGTTTCTCGAACAAGACGTCAAGTTGGTCGTCAGTTAAAATGTCATTGGAGAAAACCTTCCAAACGGTGGGACCGTCTTTGCCGTCATCCTCGACATCTACAGGGTAGTTCTTGCCGATCGAGTTGAACCAAAGACCATCCTTGATGGTCAGGATCTCGTCAACGTTGATTTCTTCTCTGCCAAACGTCGTCTCATTCAGCTTTCCTGACACCATGGTGCATACCGTCCTATGGAATTTGCCTGGAAACTTGAAGTCGTGATCAAACCCGACAAGATTTAATCTTGATTTGTCATTAGTCAACGGCGTTGCAATGACGACGGCATCATACGTTTTCAGTGTTTCGGGATCAGTTTTAACCACAAACTTCCGCCCGTCTTTCTCGACCGACACGACCTCGGACTGTATCAACGAGGCCTGGGATTCTTTCAAAAGGGCCTCTGGAACTTTTCTGTTGCCGCCGTGTACCGCCCATAAATTCGGCTCGGCTCCGGCTAATGAAACACTGCCTATAGCATACAGGAAGGTTAATAACTGTTTTACAATATAGAAATCAATATGCAATACCGACGAAAGCATGGAATTCAACCGACTGTCCGTAGTTAACTCGTGTTATGGCCTGAGCCAGCTCACTGATGAAGACGTCAGAAATGCCTTGTGATTTCAGGTGCTCTCGCAGTGTCATCTTCGTCAAGTTGGTGAAAGACGGGTCCATCGCGAATAGCAGAGCAGTCACATTTTCAAAGGACTGTCCCTGGTTTTGTAAATCATAGATCCTGCAACGTATGAGCCATTAGAAATGCAAGGGAAGCGACGGATGAGTGGGATTGAAAATGATATGTGCAACTGGCCGTTCACCTTTCAAACTTTCCCAGCATGTTGCTTATAATGTACGAGATCTTTGGCAAGCTCAGCCCGTAACGCCAGACGAGCTTTGCAAAGTTCACCATGCTCCAGTCCCCTTCGCTAAAAACAAACCGGTCTCCATCGTGAAGGCCAAACTTGCCCGTGATTCCTTTCTTTCTGCGAAAACCTATTAGAATATCAATATAATAATAATTTTATGCTAAAATTTGGAGAACGCTATACACTTACCAAACTTCTCCGTAAAATCCCACATATATTTATTCCTCGGGTGCAAGATGGACCCACCAGTCTCGTATTCCCGACCGTTAATCTTGACTGTCGCCAATCTGCCCCCGACTGCCTCATTGCAATAGACGTCGACCTCGAGTTTTCCTTCCGAGAGTTCATTGAGGTAATACGCGGCTGAGGTACCACCGATACCGGATCCGATTATGGCTAAAAAATATGTCAATCATAATAATAACATACGTATTAATGAAAAAGAAAAATATTGCGAAATGTAAAACTCTATGCAGTTTGTCATACCAATTTGTTTCGGTTTATCATCCTCTGTACTTGCGACAAAAGCTAAAGTTACGGTAACTATAAAGAGACAAGTTAATTTAGCCATTTCCGTTGACTAAACTTAGTTGCAACGATTTGGCTATTAGAAGTGTCAAATGTCAAACGACGGTCGTCTTGGTTAGATTAAAAAGTGTTTTATCGATCCTCTTTGGTTTGGCGGTCAGGGCGCACTTTGATCCCTTGCTTTGAACGATCTTGTGCTCTCCTGTGTTTACAAATATTGACGCCATCTTGTGCCAAACATCCGCAAATGATTCATGGGAAATAAAATCAAATAGAAGATAAGTCATTTTAGTAATAAATTCAAATGGACAATAATGAATCATTAACGTAATTACCTTAATATAACATAGTATGTCTTTATTCTTTATTAATATCAAATGTATTATTCGACCGAATATATAAAGGACATATAATAGTTAATATAATTAAACTAAGAGTTTAAATTAAGAATGAATTGGACAAAAAATAATACGCAAAGCGGAAAAAAGACAAATATTTCAGCTAACTGAAAATGGTCTATTTACTAGACTTTCACGGTGCACATTAAATTAAATATAATTCATCGAGCCAAAATTAACAAAAATTATTTGTTTAAATATAAATCTAATCTCGACGTTTCGTACTATCTTGAGTTGATAAATCTATTCCACAGGGCGAAAATTCCTCCCGTAATAATAATCAAAGTCGGGATTCTGTCGGGGTGTCCTAATTCGTTCCGGGGTAAGATGAACCGGTTTTTCCAAAGACTGCGGTGGTGACACCGGGGTCTTGGGCGTAGGTACGCGGGGTGGAGGACTGGTGGGATACAACAGGGATCCCATCTGCGTGAAAGCAAAATACGAGCTTTTCAAAATAGCCAGCTGCAAACAGTGCTGCATAATAAGGGCGCCGAATCCTTTATAAAGACCCCAGTGGCCTTCCTGGCTGACTATCGTGGTCCAGCAGTCGAAGAAGCCATCGTAGCGGGTCAGGATGGGGATGACGTTGGAGCCCGTGTCGAGGTTATCGATGATGGTGCGCGTGCCTTGGATGTGAAGTCTACAAATCAATTAAAACCAGATTTTAGAATATCGACTAGCTGAATTAATAATAAATCTGTTACTTGTACAATTTTTATTTACTTATTTAAGATCAGATAAAATCTTATATGAATTGTTACACACCTGTTTAAGACCGTATCAGCCGGGTAGAACAAGATATCAGTTATCAGCGAGCCAGCAAAACGGGACATGGTATCCAACTCGTTGGACTCCAGACCGTTTGAATCTTTCGATATGGCGCCCTAGATAAGAGAAGAGACAAACACACATGGCGCGTGTTAATACACACGTAGAAGAATGCTTATGAATGTTGAATACGGATATCGAATAACTTAATATCCATTAACAATCACTTCACTGATATCTTATATAAGAAGATAAAATAAGTTAATCAGAGTTTAGTTATAATTAATTTAAAGGAGCCATAGATGTTATAAGATCGAGATTCTCACGTGTTTCCGCTGCTTCTGCTTTCTCAGAGTACCGAGTCCCCATCTGGTCAGCCCGCTAGCCAGGACCGACATTACGTACTGCAGGGCCCCAATGACCACCGTTGGGGTTATGATGATCCAGATGGGTAACAGTCGGCCTGCGTGATATTAAATTGTAACTCCATTCTAAATATTAGCTGGGATAAAGAGGAAACAAACCTGTTTGAGGAGCAGACCAACTCAGCAAGCGGTGAAAGCCTTCCTGGAAAACCTCAAAAATCCCCGGTCTCTCACTGGCAATTTCTGACTGGACTGTCTCGACGATGCTAGCTGCGTAGAAAGGCGCAACGATGGCGAGACTCGCGCTATATTAGCCATAGACGCAGATGATAATAAAAGTTCATTTCATACATTCTCAATGGAAAAAATACCATTTCAGCAGAAGATGATGTCCGATCGCCTTAAGCGTACTATGCCTTGTTATTTCCCTGAAAATGACCGAAATTAATGGAAAAAGATCGCAAAACAGGAAACTGTGAAACAAAATTACTTGGGCCACGGTGTTACTTTGGACAGGAAATCTTCGACCGCCAACGCAAGTCCCTTAACAATCAAAAAGCTCCCGATTCCTTTCCACAAGACCGTCAGTCCTTGCCGCTGATGAATCTTCAAGATCACGGGGATTAACGTTACAGGAACGAGGTGGTACCACCTCGAGAACACATTCACCTGATGACAGAACGTACAAATTAACACATATCAACACGGTCTGCAAATTGGAGGTGATAATACCTGGCACTGTCTGCGCAGAACAATGAATGGGTGACAGACTAGATTCTCGGTCACGAGACGGACGACACCGAGCCCGGCGGTTGCACACTTTTCGGCATTGTTACCCAATGCTAAGAAGAAAATGATAACGTAACTGGTAACCTTGAACTTGCAAACCATGGTTGACCTTGAACTATGAAGAAGGCTGCATTGATGGTACTATACCTGACATATGCGGTAGCAGCTGCTGTTTCACATTCTTGATGTCATACTTTCCCGCAGCGAGGTTTTCTTCGTCATCCCGTTTCTGCCAAAACGGCGAGTTTTGCGCAGTTGGGTACCAATCGTGATGAGGGCCCACCGTGCCAGCCATTTGCGAGTTGCCTACTACTTTCTATGATTTCTATTTACGCCGCGCTGACGTAAAGTGCAGACGACAGAATTAACAGCTAGCCGCGTCTGTTTTGAATGAGTTACCGCCATCTATAGCGTTAGTGAGAATGTAGAGAAAGGTAACTCTTAATTTGTTAAACAATTATTTTTGAATCATTGTATGGTTAACTGTTATGTGTTAAGTGTAAATTTTTAACGCTATCATATCAGTATAATAGAATCTAGTATTGCAATTTTTTCATTTGCACTTATATATGTATAACATTTTTATATAATTATGTATTTGTTTACTGTTTCATATAGTATAAGCAATTATCATTTTTTTATTAATAAATATTATTATTCACAATTTATTGTATTTGGATGTTTATGTATTATTGCATTGAACTTATTTAACTGTGATGTGTGATAAATTAAATGGCATCCCGTTTTATAGAACAAAACAACGGACTAAGAAAGATGCTATGCAATTTTTTAATTTCACTGTATCAAAAGTTAATAATGATGGAATAGATTGTTTATGACATTCCGAGCTGCCATCTAGCGCTAGGAATAGCAAACAGTTCGAGGTTGATCAAGACTCCTTGGCCGAATGACTTGCTTCGTCAGTGTTTTTCTTGGCAACAGTCTTATTTTTAACCGTCTAACATCTACGTTCAAGAAACACAAAGGTAAACGCAAGCTGTTAGAATATTTGCATCTTTGTTGGCACTTTCTACGGTATGTGGTGTCATCATTCATAAACGCTTTGTCTGGCTTTATTATCATCAATTTAACAGCCCTTCGGGTTAATTTCACCAATGCCATATTATAAAGCAATCCAATCAAATGATTTGATACATGTTTCTCTTCAGGTCTCACTGGAAGACAGTTGAAAAGCGACAATGTCATTGAGACCAAAACAAGTCGACTTCAACGCCACTTGGGGGGTGTTGAAATCCACTGTGAAAAAGGTCATCACCTTGGAGAAGGTCCTGAGGAGCGAGTGGAACGACAGGTTCTCGGATGTCTACTCCCTCTGCGTGGCGTATCCCGAACCGCTGGCTGAGAAGTTGTACCAGGAGACCAAGAAGTTTCTCGAGGAGCACGTGCAGAGCCTTCTGGGCAAAGTTCAGGCGTCGAACCACGAGCAGTATCTCACGACGTATTACAGACTCTGGCAGGATTATAGCCAGGGAATCGACTATATGCATAAACTTTACATGTAACATGTCGTTTGTAAAATCTTTTGTTAACTTTAATTAACTAAAAGTGATTTTGTCTCAGGTATTTGAATACTCAGCATATCAAAAAGCAGAAAATCTCTGAAGCCGAGATGATTTATGGTCCGATGACGTACGACATGCAGGAACAGATGAAAGAGATCGGAGAACTGGGTATCGCTTGTAGAAACCCTTCTGAGTGACAGCGTTATACTGTTTTTCTCATTCTAGGTTTGGACTTATGGAAGAAGCACATGATCGAACCGCTGCAGATAATGCTCGTCAATCTTCTGCTGGATGCCATTCATGCGGACCGCACCGGCCAGACACTGTACAACGAGAACTCGACAATCATCCGTGGAGTCATACAGTCGTTCGTCTCCGTTGAGGAATTCAAGAAGAAGAATGCCTTGGAACTCTACACACAGGTTTTTGAGGAGCCGTTTCTTCAGGCCACGGGCGAATATTACAGGTTACTTGCTGTGTATCTGTCAAATTAATATCTATCTTTCTAGCTGTCTGCCCCAAGCTCCGATCTACCTACTAGCGGCTTGTATCTATATTCTATATATGTATCTATATCTATACCTAGCTGTCTATTTCTCTCTTATCTACCTATCGAATATTTGCCTAAGTATCTATGATATCTGCTTACTTGATTATTTATCTACCCATCTATCCATCTTATTATCTGCCTACCTATCTATCTATCTAACTGCCTATCTGTCTGCCTATCTATCCATCTATCTAACTTCCAACCCGAATCAACCGAAGATGAATCTACCTATCTTTCTATCAGTGTAATTACCTACCTATCTATGTGAGCAATATTCCATTTATTAGATTATCTACCCAATCATCTGTCTATCTAGCTGTCCAGACCACTTGTACTGTGAATAATCTATTCCTCGGAATTCCAGGCAAGAAGCCAGTGGAATGCTCCAGGAGCTGTCCATCTCTCAGTACATGGAGAAGGTGCTGCAGTTAAGAGACGAGGAGGACCTCAGGTGCCGCAAGTACACCCACCCGAGCTCCTACACCAAAGTGCGGTCCGAGCTGGAGAAACGGATGGTAGCCGACCATCTGGCTACGTTACACAACGAATGCCCCGCGATGGTCCAAGAGGAAAGGGAGCAGGATCTGCGGAACGCACATGCATTGCTTAAAGTAGATAACTTGTCCGTTAAATTAAACTAAATACATTATTGACATATGTGTAATTAACTGTAACATTTTAGTAGCATTATATAATTACCTAGAAAATACATTATTATGATTAATATCCATAAACGTGATTCAGTGAGCGATACCAGTACGTATGAAAGTAATATGATTTTTAGTATAATCTATTAACTTGTGTAAACTTGTTATTATATTTTAAACTACTTAATTAGTGTAGTATAGTTAGTTATAGATACTACCTCAAATGAAGATTATATTATTTATTAACTTAGAACTAAATTATTAAGAGGAAGTTTGAACTACGCCTCCAGTATTATGTAATATTAATTTTCTACCTGCTATTTAACTGTAATATTTTACTATACCTACCTGGTACAAGATACTAGTTACTATCCTTATATGTGTAGAATAAAAGTCATAATATACTGTACTTAGTATAAACTGTACAAAAAAAATTATTATAATCGAAAGCAAGATATCCATAAGTATTGAATTGCTATAGATGAAAGCAGAACTCACGTAAATATCTTGAATATTAGCACTGCCGAATCACAGGAAGAATGAATGACATTTGTATTTGGCAGGCGGTTCCCAACGGTCTTTCAGTTCTCGTGACCAAGATGACGGAGCACATCAAGCAGCAGGGCCTTCAGACAGTGACCAACCTGAGCGGCGACAACATGGCCTCGCAGTTCGTCGAGGGAATGCTCGCAGTCCATGGCAAATACAAGCAGCTCATCAGTGACGTCTTCGCCAACGATCAGCTGTTCACCGCCTCGCTGGACATGGCCTGCGCGTCCGTCGTCAACTACAGGATCAACCAGCGTCAGGCGTGCAAGTCGCCCGAGCTGCTGGCCAAGTACTGCGACTCGCTGTTGAAGAAGTCCACTCGGGGTGGAACCGAAGCAGAGGTCTCTTTGAAATACTGCCGAACTTTTAATTAATTAGTTTAATTGTGTGTTATTGTTTTATGTGTTATATTCTCTATAGTTATGTGTAGGGAAGACAGGGAGGTAATTAGCTACATAGACAAGCACTTCCATATGTAGATGGATGGATGGATGGATGGATAGTTAGGTAGACACATAGATGGATGGAGAGAAAGGCAGATCATAGATAGAAAGTTAGTTAGAAAGAAAGATGGATTGATAGACAAATAGGTAGATAGGCAGATAGATGGATAGACAGTTGAATATATAGGCAGAAAGAAAGAAAGAAGATAAATATAGATAGATACATAGATGGATAGATGGATAGATATTTGAATATATTGACAGAAAGATAGATAGATAGATCGATGGATAGGCAGCTAGAATAGATAGACAATAAAATGTTAGCCACATACAGATAGTAAAATAAAGACGTAGAAAAAATAGTTGTTAGATAGGCAGGCAAACAGACAGATGGGTAGATAAATAGGTAGATAGATTGACATAGTTTAGTAGATAAATGGATAGACTGGGAGAGAAGCAGGTAGATAGAGACCTCAAGAAGTATAACTAAGAAAGATAGAAAGGAATATGAATAGATTGACAAATAGAAAGGCAGGTAGAATAGCTGGATAGATAGTTGAATAGGTAGATAGATGAATAGGCAGCTAGATAGATAGACAGTCAAATGTTAGCCACACACAGATAGTCAAACAGAAACGTAGATAGACGAGTAGTTTGATAGGCAGGTGAAAAGACAGCTGGATAGATAGATAGATTGATAGAAAGATAGAAGTTTATTATTACTATTATTATTATTATTATTATTAGATTGAAGATAAACTTGCTCAATGCATCACCGTCTTCAAGTACATCGACGACAAAGACGTTTTCCAGAAGTTCTATTCGCGCAACCTGGCCAAGCGTCTGATCCACCAGCTGAGCCACAGCATGGACCTGGAGGAGGCCATGATTAACCGGCTGAAGCAGGCCTGCGGCTACGAGTTCACCAGCAAGCTGCACCGCATGTTCACCGACATATCCGTCTCGGCGGATCTCAATAACAAGTTCAGCGTCGTCCTCAAGAAGGACAATGTCGAGCTGGGGCTCAACTTCTCCATCTACGTACTTCAGGCTGGGGCCTGGCCTATGGGACAGACCTGCCCGACTGAATTTGCACTTCCTCAGGTTCCTTTTTACTTATTTACGTGAATTGAACTTCCGCAGGATATTTACGCGAACTTATCCGTTCGCCGGGTAGTTTGCTTGCCTAGCCTTGGCTTGGAAATAGCTCGATACTGAAGATGAACTTACGGAAACTAAACAAGAGACAAATTGACTTTTCAACAGTTTTCTTCAACAACTCAATTGATTCTCAACTGACCGATTCCCCCTTGAATTTAGGAAATCAGATCATGAACGATACATCATGTGTCGGTATAATGACTCAAATAAGGGGTTGAAAAAACAAACAACAATTTGATGGGAAAATTAAACAACTGATACGACTCTGTTTAAATACGCTTACATAAATCTGAAAGATAACACGCGGGGGACCAAAAACAACACACTGACGCGTAGATATCCGTCAGGTACGATCCTGCGATAAAGAAACACGAGAGGCTAGAAATAGTAACACGGATTACGAGTCGCTTGACAAGAATCCAGTGGAATCTGAAGGTCAATAGTGGCCGAATTTGATTGCATGCTTACTTTCTAAAGGATAATTAACAATTTTTACTGCTTTTTAACAGGAATTGGAGAAATCGGTTCAGATGTTCGAGGATTTCTACAAAAAGAGTTTCAACGGCCGCAAACTGGCCTGGCTACATCACTTGAGTCAGGGCGACCTGAAACTCAACTACCTGAAGCGGCCGTACATCATCACTATGCAGACCTTCCAGATGGCCATTCTCTTGCTCTTTGAATCTGTCAACACTCTGACGTGTCGCGAACTGGAGGAAGCCACCAAGCTGACCAGCGACCAGTTCCATAAGAACATGCAGAGCCTGGTCGAGTGTAAACTGGTCACCGCCTCGGCCCCGGGCGAGAACATGTTCCAGCCGGATACAGTATTCACCTTGAACCTGGACTACAACAACAAGCGGACCAAATTCCGCATCACCGCCGCTGCCCAGAGGGAAAGTGTCCAGGAGACTGAGCAGACTCACGCGTCCATTGACGAGGATCGAAAGCTGTACCTGCAGGTACCTTTGATACTATTTTTAATTAAGTTACCTTGTTTGAGTTAAATATAAGTTGTCGTATTATTTTATATTGTTCGATTCTATGCTACGGTATGTTCTATATGTATGTGTGCATATACGAGTTTGATATTTTAGGCGACCATTGTGCGGATTATGAAATCTCGCAAGGTGCTCCGCCACAACGGTCTCATCCAGGAGGTTCTGAGTCAGTCGAAAGCGCGTTTCGCCCCGTCGGTGCACCTGATCAAGAAGTGCATCGAGACGCTGATCGACAAGCAATACCTGGAAAGGACTCCCAATTCGACCGACGAGTACAGCTACGTTGCCTGAAGAAAAAAAAAACGTCGACTGCAAAGGATCGAGTCTCCCGATGGAAATAATTTTTTATAATAAAAAAAGAATTTGTTTTTGTTTTGTGCATTGAAAACCCTTTGGTGTTTGGTACGCGAGCCTCGTTCTTTCTAATATTATTCTTATCTTTTTTTAAAATTGAGTTAGCTAAATGCATTATTGCTGTACAATTCAGGACCTGAGAAATTCTTGAAGAGAACCAGATGAAAATTACACGGATGACTAGCCTGTTTATTAATTATCTCCTCTTTAATTAAATTAGTTGTTCATTTATTTTGTATTGTAGGATTTAAATTGTATATGTTGGTTTTACATTTTATAGTTTATTTAAAAATTATTGTATTGATGTTTAAATTTTGTTTGATGTTAAGGATCTTCATAGCGAAGAAATTTCTCGGCTAATTTCCTCTGCGATCCTTCGTTGGCCAATCGGGAATAGATGCAGCCGTTCCTCTTGTTCTTGTCCATGGAGTGCGGACAGATCTTCGGGTGCCACGTGTGGATGACTCCAGGATCGGGAGCGCGAAGGATCCCCAGCGAGGATTTCTGGAACCTGTTGAAGAGGTAGACGTCTTCTTCACCCCAGTCGATCCAGTTCCGCCTACCGAAGCCCCCGACGGCGAGGAAATCCCTCTGGTAGACGCAGACCATCCCGTAGCCAAAATTTCTCCAGAAACCGCTGTCCTGGTTGATTTTTAACTGCTGTCTCCAAGGTGGAATCTATTTACGAATTTAAACCTACATAAAGTACTGTTCAAATTAATCTAACATCAGTTAAATATTGATAGGTAGATAGATAGATAGATAGATAGATAGATAGATAGATAGATAGATAGATAGATAAATGGATAGATGGATACATAGGTGGTTAATTTGATAGACAGGTGGACATTTGGATAGAAGACAGATGGATAGATTGGATAGATAGATAGACGGATAGATAGTTAGTTAGATAAATAGATAGATAGATAGACAGGTAGATAGATAGATAGCCAGATAGGTAGACAGACAGATAGATGGCTAGGTAGATAGATAGATAGATAGATAAATAGATAGGTAGATGCATAAATAGATAGATGAAGAGATATGCTTAGGGAGGGCGATATTTAACCTTGGCGTACGTCACAGCCGGGTTGTACAGACTGAAAGTGACAGGATAATAGACGCGTGAACCGGGTACAGCGTAGTTCTGGCAGCGACGGATGAAAGCTCCGTTGAAGATGACGTCGACGTCGGTGAGAAAGAGGAGAACATCTTCCTTCCTGTCTTTCCAGTGATCGATACCGAGCTATAAATAACATAACCTACACTTAATGTTTCCCTTTAATCACAGTAGTTAAATAGTTATAACAGTTAATATAATAGTAATATATCCTTAATAATATCCTTTCTTGAAATTAAATTACTGTTATAATAGGTTACATTCTAATACTTATAACTGTTAAACACACAATTGAAGATGTTCGCTCGCATCAGCCAAAGGGTTCGTACCTGCAGAGCTTTCGCCCGATTGGTGAAATTCTCTTTGGTTTCGACAATGACGTAATACTCGAACTCGGTATCGTTGACGAACCTCTGAAATTCCAGCTTGTTTTCCTCGTTCTCCGTCCCGTAAAACACCAGTGTCAGGTAAACATTCTCCTTGACCGACATGAAAACGGAGAGTAGGTTCTCCAGGAAGATTTTGAAAGCCTCCGATCTTCCTGAGACTGGAACAACGATGTTGGTTATCGGGGAGGAAGGTTTCGATGGCCCGGGGATGAGTACCGAGCCCCCGAAGGATCGAGTAGCCACGAATTCGACGACTGATTGATTGCCGGGGTTCTTGAACCACAAATGGAAGCGGGATCCCAGTTCTGGATCGACTTTAAAGACTCCATTGATGAAGTACTTCTTAGTTAACTTGATGTTTTGTTGACTCTCCAATGTTTTGATGACCTCCTGGACGAGATTTCTGATGGTGGAGATCCCGTAAGTGGCTTCGCTGCCCAGGTGATGGATTTGTGTCAGCGTGAAGAAGGTGAACGTGCTCTCTTTGGAACGGTTCGTCCATTGAGATTCGACTAGAACCGCCTTTGGTTAAACCAATCAAAGTAAAACATGATGTAATCGACGTTATACATTTCTATTACCTGGAGTCGGAAAAAGGCTTCACAAGCGCCGTCTATTTACAAAACATACTTGTAATATAAGACCGTAGTATGTTCAAAATAACACGTCATGCATGGGCGTATTGAAATTAGATTACCCTGCGCGTCCTGAAGAAGTTTCTTCAGTTGATCGATTTCCTTCTTCAGGTTTTGATTCTCTGTCTGCAGTTGATTTCGCTTGTTGTTTGCAACTATTGGTTGTTGTTCAGTTGGGGAATATACAAAACACTTGTTAGACGTTTAACCAAACAAAACGGTTTGTTGAATTTAGCTTTTTCAAAAACAATATACTTCTCAGTCTTGCCGGATTGACTGCGAGGTCGAAAAGCACGAAGATCATAAACACCCATAACAGAACGCCAAGGTAGATTCTATTCCGCACTAGAAATCGAAACAAATTCATCGTTCCGACCTTTCCCGATCGAAACTGGCGATAATACTGACGATATTTCACAAGGCGGCGATTGTGCTGGGTCTTGTCTAAACTTTGCTGTCGATATTCTTATCAGCGAGAGCCATCAGGTCGGGAGATAAGAAAAATTACCGTAATAATATGGCTCTGGACACTGATTAACCAATGTCTATATATATATCGTTAATTTAGATTAATAATTAGTATTTATTTCTATATGATATGTCATTATATCAGGAAACGAATGTCATAAAATTCAGTATGATTACATATGTATTGAGAAGTTACGTCAGTATTGGCAACTTTAGACTGGTTTGAAATCGTCAATAGAAATTGAACTTTTGAAAAATGATTCTAGAGACTCCATTCCTGCAATTCACGGTGAATACAACTTTAAGGATCTTCATAGCGAATGAATTTCTCGGCCAATCTCCTCTGAGATCCTTCATTGGCCAGTCTAGTAGCCAGACAAGCTTTCCTTTTGGTCTTCTCCATAGTGCGCGGACAACTCTTTGAATGCCACATGTGGAATATTCCAGGATCAGGAGTCCGGAGGATCCCCAGCGAGGATTTTTGAAACTGTTTGAACAGGTAGAGGTCTTCCTCTCCCCAGTCAATCCATTGCCTCGTTCCAAAACCTCCGACCGCCTGGAGATCTGACTGGTAAGCGCAGACCATTCCAAAGCCGAAGGATCTCCAGAATCCGGTGTCGTGGTTGATTTTCAGCTGTTTCCTCATTGGTGGAACCTGTATATCCAACTGTTATTATCGGCGTTAAAACATTCGTTACATTAATAACACAACTATATAAATGGTATTGCGTTACAACGTTACTTTGCAATTAAGTTAACCAGAATGATATTAAAGAAAAGATAAACCTTCTCGTAAGTGACAGCCGGGTTGTAAAGGCTGAAGACGACTGGATAAAACACCCGTTGACTGGCTACAGTGTAACGCCGGCAGCGGCGGATGAAAGCCGCGCTGAAGATGACGTCGACGTCGGTGACGAACAGGAGGACGTCTTCGGCATAGTCTGCCCAGTAGTTTATACCGAGCTTCAAACATTTTTTTAAATGCAATTATTTTTTATCATATCTAAAATAAATCTGTACATTCTCTTAATCTAATTAAGATAAGTTCGTGCTGTCGCTATGGTATCATATCCCCAACGTAGTTGTACATTCCTTCACTAGATGGCGGACCGTGGTATTAGTTGTACAATGTAGTTGAGAATTCGACCGCTAGAGGGCGCCCGCGATGATTTACCTGAAGAGCTTCTGCACGGTTTGTATAGTTGGCCTCCGTTTCCAGGATGACGTAATTTGCAAACTCGGTATCGTTGACGAACCTCTGGAACTCGAGCATGTTCTCTTGGTTACCATCGGGTCCATAGAAAACGACGGTTAGGTGCAGATTTTCAGTAATTGCTCTCAGAAGGACCGCCATGTTGTCCAGGAAGATCCTCCAGGTGTCGGGACGTCCAGAAACAGCAACGATGATACTGGTTACTGGAGAATTGGTGATCGGCAGTCCTGAGACTAGCGACGAACCTCCAAACGTCTTGGTAACCGTATACTCCAGAGTGGAACCGTTTCCGGGATTCCTGAACCACAAGTGGAATCTCGCGCCCAAATCCGGATCCGTGCTGAAGACTCCATTCATGAAGGTCCTCTTCGATAGTTGGATGTCATGGATATCCTGGATGTCTTTGATGACATCCATAACGACGTTGTTGACGTAGGCTTGTTTGAAAGTCTGTTGATTGTCTATCTGATGGATTTCTGATAACGTGAAAAAGGCGAATGTTGATTCTCTGCTTCGGTTGATCCATTGAAACTCTACGTAATCCATCTGCAATACAACGAGTCAGCTTTAACGTTTTAGTGATACTACCTGCATGTCATTTAAAAGTGCTACGTTCACTCAGAGTTTACATCGGTTTAGTTTAATTGGATTATTTTAGAACAACTTTAAGGGTTCTTTGTGATGGTCTTACCTTCTTGTTGAGGAAACTGCACGTGTTATCTAATGAAAAGGGATCATTGTAAAAAATAATAATCGCACAAGTAATACTTTGTGAACGGTAGATAACTCGGTACCTTCGGTATTTAGATCACGTTTTAATTTTTCAATCTCCTCTCTCAAGCGACGGTTGTCTTCGTCCAGCTCCAATTGAGACTGTAGTGTTTCTTTTCCACGCCATGTTTCAAAGACAGATGAATATGTTATAGATAGACAAAGATACACTGTCAGATCGAAGAAAAGAAGCGTAGATAGATAGGTAGTTAGATAAAAGGATTGATATTGATAGTTATAGATACCGGAGATAGTAAGGGAAACGGTCATATATCTAGACCGATAGATAGGTCGGTAAGTGGACAGTTTGACAGGTAGGCAGGTAAGGAAATTACCGACGAGTCCGTTAGGTTCGTCCACTACAGGATACACTACGGCTAAGAGGGAGCACGACAGCAGCACAAGGCCGAAGATTCGCCATTTTGCAAAATTTCGTGCAAAACCCATTACCACTGACGAGTTCACCCAGTGTGAATACGTGCGTTGGCTACGTTTACACAACAGCGACTGCGATATGCTCTCTGCAGCATCAAGATAACGATTTCGTCGATGATCTCCTTCGAGGGGTTCGCAACTCCTGCAAAACCGTCTAACGTCCCAAGCCAGTTAGAAATTTACACAAGGGATTACGTAGACTATATTATTTCATTTACTAGAACATTAGCAGGGCTATCTAGATAAGTTTATCTGCCCACGTGCATATTATGAAGACCAAAAATACATACGCTGTAATCTAAGGCGGGTTTGTTTTATACATTTTACAATATATTTAAACTTTAAACTATTGTTTTACATCTACAGTAGAAAGACGGGTAGAGTAACATGCTTCTTTCAGTTTCCATAGTGCGTGCCTTATCTACTCTCATGTACGATAACAATTGTAGTCTCAGACATTCACATAACAAGTGTCGATACCAACGTTGTGATGGTCTAGGCCTCCCCTTACTTGACTGGCTGCGTAAACTATACCTTGCGTTGCAGTTTAAACTTATACTTAAATGCAATTAATGCCGGTTTAAGGCTGTCAGTCAAATACTTACTTACAGGTTATCCTTGTTTCATAAGTTACTCTTCTTTTAATTTTGACTTGCGTTATTGAACCTGAGCGCGTGAAAGAGATTCATACACAAAAATGCAAAGGATGTGCCGTGCAGAACACGTGATTTTAACAGCAATCTCCCTAAAGGCGAAATATTTCAACCAATCAAATATTTCCCTTTCCCTTCACCAACGAACCAAGTTGTTGTATCCGACTAGAAAGCAAAGAGGCGGTTGTTTCAATTTCTTCTGTATTATTGACAAGACAGAAACACTCATTATATGACAAAAATCGAGTTCAAACATGTTAAAGGACATTGCCCAAGCTTCAGGGGTTTGGGAATCCACCTGGTTTTCTCTTACGTTCTCAGTCTACGCATGATGTCTCTTAATGTGCGCCGACATGTCACCCTTGCTGTAGAACCTCTTCTTGCAATCAAAGCATTCGAAAGGGCAATCTCTCACGTGTCTACGCTTGTGGTTTGTCAAATTTTGTTTGCTTGTGAACCGTCTGTCGCACTCGTCGCACCGGTAGTCTCTGCGCCCTTCGTGTACCGTTTTCCTATGTTGAGTGAGTATACTGCGAGTCGAAAACTTTTTCTGGCAATCGGAGCAGCTGAAAGGTTTCTCCTTGGAGTGAGTTCGATTGTGAACTTTGACATCCTCCTTGGTTCCGAATTTCTTGTGGCAAACTCCGCATTCGAATGGCTTAATGCCCTCGTGGACTACGCGAAGATGCGTGGCCAAGTTACCCTTTGCTGAAAACTTTTTTTGGCAAACGTCACACTGGAAAGGTCTTTCGCCCGTGTGGCTTCGCATGTGAATATTCAAAACTGACTGGCACTCCACTGCTTTGAGGCAAATCTCGCAGACGATCTTGGCTGCCGATGATGACCTCTTGGCACGGGTTGACCGCCGGTTGGTGCCTGAATACACAGAAACAACGTAAAACCTTCAAACAGATAGACGACTATGGGGAAACAGATTGATAGCTAGGAAGAGAGATAGCAAGGCGAGGGAAAGATGCAGATAAACTGCACATGGTCAACTCAAGGCGATGTAACAACTACCTGATTGGGCGCCATTTGAGACGGACGATTCCTGGGGCACCTCCTCATTGGAGCTGCCAGAATCAGAGTCCTCACTGACGTCTTCATCTAAGGCAATTGGTATGTAAATTAGATATCAAGCTGCTAAGTGATATAATAGTAAGTTTGGTGTTAAACCATGTCGAATTACTCTAGAACACTTATGCAGCAGGTTATCCATATACCGTCTTGACATTGGGGTTATAGAAAAACCTTATAAAACAGCGAAACAATGTAACAGCTAAACATAAACAAGAACTGATGTACTCGGTTGTGCGCCATTGTGCACAAAGGAACTGGCTGGCTGACGAACAAGAGCTCACAAGGATTCATAAGATTTACCCGACAGATCGCTGCTGATTTCAATGGTGGAAGATCCCGAACAGGAGATAATGTCATCAGCGTCGGACGATACGTAGATGGAGTCTTCCTCACCTAGGGTTAAAAGAAACTCGTGTTATTGTTCCACGGAAGATGTATGGTCGTGATACACACCTGTTGGGTGAAGTTCCTCCTCGTTGCTGGGTCCACTGGCCATTACAGTAGTGGAAGTGACAACTGATGCGCTGCGAATTAAGCACGCACAAAATTAATGTTATTGTAATAACGTCATTACTGCAAACTAAATTTACATTGAACTTGAAACTATGCGTATGATCCGCAACAAGCCCGTACAAAGATTGTCCAAAGTCATGTTTACATGAAAGACTAACACCAAAGCCAAAATGAATTTTGTGTTTAAAAAATTGCCTGGTTACCTGATTTCTCTCGTAGTTTAATGCAACGGAGGAAATCCGCAAACCAAAGAATTTGAACGGTGTCAGTTGTCGGGACCAGCGATACTTGACGCTTCACGAAGCCCGGTCCGTACGACCTCAAAGTGTCGAGTTAACCTGAAAACACGGTGAGTTCAATACTTGTCCTAATCAATTGGATACACGTAGGTTACCTTCGTTGTGTTGAACTGTTATGATGCAAGTTGCTCCCTACGCTGCTGCTGTGCTTCACCGTTCAGTTGGCCTGCTAGCAACAATTGCACATTGTAAAGATAAATTGGAGAGAAAACAGAACCGCGGATGTGAACCCAACTAATCGTTGTTTCAACAGCAAATTAAGATGCTACTAACCGAGTAAAGCTCTGAAGATGACCTTATCAGCTGACGCCGTGTCCTTGTGTTTTGACCTCGCTGTAAACAACTGCAACGGAAACGCACAGGTCGCGTTTAGAAAACTTGTAAACAGACAGCGTTGCCATGTGGTACAAAATATATTTAGAATTAAATATTTGGGAAACGCAATAGTATCAGTATAAATAGAAACAACGGTGAAAAGAATAATAATTAAATTGCATTGTTATCTGGGCGCTCCGTCCAGAATCAAATCGACGCATATTTTTACTGACGGTTCAAAATAAGCCAACCAAGTAGGAGCCACTTTTGTCGCATACGATGGGACGCACGAACTGCTGCGCCTGCCCCACCACGCCTCGGTTGCACGGTAGCTCAAGCTGAAAAGTTGGCGGTCATGCAGGCACTCGAATATGTCAGCCAACACGAAACGATAGAGAAATCACACACGGACAATCATGGTTTTCACTTGCCAGGCACGGCAGTCCAAGCATTTGCGTGGAACCAAGCTTGCCTGGCGTATGAATGGTATGAAGGGTGTTTTCACTATCCATGTCTAATGGCCTTGCAAAATGTCAAATCTTGATCAGCACTCTGTGCTCGCTGGTCTCAAACTTTCCAACTCGTCTAGAAAACCTCGAGACAGATATCCGCTTCTTCTAGGTATGGGCGCTTTCTCAACATAGAGGCTATGCTATGCATGGCCTGGAGGAAAGCAGGTCATAACCTCAGTTCGGCAGTAATCAACTGTTCTTGCTTCCCTTGTTTTCTTCCAAGGAACTTTCTGTAACTTGAAATTTAATGTTTAGAATATGATTGCAAGGTTGTGAAGATAGAATTTCTCCCGAATAATTTCCTTAAAGAAACATTTTCTTCTAACATGATTATCAATAGTATCGGCTGTAAAGTTGTATATACTTTGCGGCTGCACTAGTATCAATTAAACCTCACAGATGATCATAACCATCATAAAACGGTACCCTTTCGTGTAGCGTTTCTTACCAAATATTACTGCACTGACCATATAAATATCGATATAGTTAATTATTGTGAAGACAAGTTTTGGTGAATCGATATATCGTCCTTTATATTACACCAACGGGAATTTCCGGTACCGGAAGAAACATTCACTATCGATGCTTTAGTACGTTAGGTTGATACATTGTATCGGTAGGTATCGATGTCATCTTTAAGCTATCGATGTAATGCGATGTAGTAATATGATTACCGAATATTATGTTTTACAAGAACCTCTGTTATTTTGGATTTCAAATCGGTTTGACAGCATTCCGTTTAAATACCTATGATGGTAATTATTGCCCTATGCTTATCCTGTGTGATAACTATAACTAGAATTGCTGAATTGCACTGATGATATATTACATTAAACTAAAATTGTATACAGGTCCTGGAAAAGTGTAAAATACATGATCGTTGTCGTTAAAGTCGCCTAAATGGTTAGATAGCTAGATAGATAGATAGATAGATACTAGATAGATAGATAGATAGACAGATAGGTAGATAAGTAGATAGAAAGATAGATAGGTAGATAGGTTTGTGGATAGATAGGTAGATAAATAGTTAGAGAAATAGATAGTTGGTTAAATAGATAAATAGGTAGGTATAGGTAGGTAGTTAATAGATAAGTAAGTAGATGGTTAGATAGGTGAATGGATAGATAGACAGATAGATAGATAAGTATAGAAAGATCACTCGAATTATGTCATTCATAATTCATGATAAGTGTTGTTGAACTATAGCTTCCGCTAATTTGATTTCAAGTATTACGTCAAGGATTCAAGTGTCTGTGTCAAACCAATGAAACTAGTTCAATTCTTGGGAGTAGAACAGACAAATTTAAGTTGATATTAATACAAATGTAATTCAGTTTGGATCAGCATAGCTCTTTTGTCACTTCACGCAGAATGGCAAGGGTTTGAATTCAAAAATTTTGGTTCAAAATTATGGTTGAAATTAGCGAAACGCTCAGAATGCTTCTTGTTTAAATCTGAAATGCGTTGATCCGCGAACACTGAAATTATGGCACTGACGACGAATCTTCTGGTTGAAGCTGCGGGGACCGCAGCTGAACACATTGACATAATGCCTAATTGCAAATTAACCGTAGTTTAGTTAATGTGGAATCGGAAATTTAATTGGAATTAAGTGTACCCTTGATAGAAATCTCTCCATAAAGAGAAACACTCCTTCCAGCCGGGCCGACCTTTGAAAATCCTTCCAGCCAAGCTAGGATATGTCTTCTCCAGGATCCCTTCAGAAGTTCCAGTTGTTGTATGGATCCTCAGTTCTAGCTTGTCGGGATTAGGACTGCACCAAGCCTATTTAATGAATGGGTTCATTATATCGTATACATACTTTATACAATCTACAGCGAAAGCAAGATAAGATAGACAGATTACAAGATAGCTGGACTGATAAATAGACAGATAGTTAGAAGGAAACATTGATGGGAAGACAGACACGGGTGGACAGATGGATACACAGACAAACCCAGACAGACGGACAGATATATAGGTAGATAGATAGTTAGACGGTTAGACAGATAGATAGGCAGATTGACAGAAAAATAGATAAACAGACAGATAGCTGGATAGATAGACAAGATAAATAGATATAAAGATAGTTAGGTGAATAGATAGATAGACGAATAGGTAGACAGATAGGTATAGGGTAGGACAGACAGACTGTTAATTAAAAAGATAAATAGATAGATAGATAGATAGATAGATAGATAGATAGATAGATAGATAGATAGATAGATGGATAGGTAGATCGATAGACAAATTGACAGATTGAGATATAAACAGATAGATAAATAGATAGGTAGATAGATAGATAGATAGATAGATAGATAGATAGATAGATAGATAGATAGATAGATAGACAGACAGACAGATAGATAGATAGATAGAGATAGGTAGGTAGAATAGATGGATAAGTAGATAGATACATAGACAGATAGATGGATAGATAAATACACAGATACGTAGATGTGTAGATAGATAGATAGACAGACAGATAGATAGATAGACAAACATAGCAATGCTTCAAAATTACATCTTCTAGTAGCTGCGCAAGGATCGGCGCCGCCCACTGGACAGAATCCTGATTCCTAACGACCCAGATCAAATGGATTCGCTCAGGTTTGGACGTCCATCCATTTCTTCTATAGAATAACCAATTTGAAAAAAAAGAACATAAAAATTTAAAGGGATTTCAGTCAGCGTGAGGAGATCGAAGTTATACTTGCATCAGATGCTGGAACGCCGAAATATACGGAGTGATACCGATCCCTCCAGCTATGCACACGGCCAGTCGGGAATGCAGGATATCACACATGGGACTCCCGTAAGGACCGTCCACGTGAAGTCTGACTTGGTTCCTCGAACCCGACGCGGCTAGAAGGTGACGTAACTTGGCGCACCAATCGCCGCGCGTGTTCAAATGCACTGACCAATAATCGTGAGTCATGTCGGGACACTAGCCAATCAGACTTGTTTAAAATTTAACAGACAAAAGCCATCGTTCAAATAACCAATAGCGAGTTAAATGATATACCGATGTTAGAGAGAACGGGTGCCATTCAAGATTTGATATGCTCGGACACTGAAGCAGGATGTACTGAAACACATGTAAGAAGATTTAGTTACAACTTCTGCCGCTAGATGGCGCTACATGGAAAAAGTACTTGGCCCGGTTGACATTGGATTTTTTTACGAATTCGAAGTTCCATGATATTTCCAGGATGGAGTTTCGACTCCAGGATGGTGGCAGACTCATTGCGGATGAAAATACGGACCAGTAAGTCGACTGAATAGAATACCAGGGGCACAAGAACCCATATCCAGGTCTATGAGGAGAACATAATTCGCATTAGTGAGGTTCTATCCTGGAACTGTTCCATGGCATCTTCTGGTTTTACAAAAAGTAGAACCTGAGTCTCCATGGAGGTGAAAACGGGTTCCGTTTGGCAGTAAGTAGTATCACTGGAATGATTCCGACTCCGCGAAGTGTTCCAGACGCATCCTGGAACGTGCTCCTTCCAGTTGACTTGTTCCTTCAGCGCTCCACTGTTCCAGAATCCATTCTTTGTTAGTTGCAGTTTAACTTTAACTTAAATTTTTTTTAAAAAGTTGAAACCTCATTGGATGAATGAAGAGTAGCACGAGGAATGGGAAATAGCCGAAATGGGCGTAGTAGAAGAAATTGTAATATCTGGAGCGAAAACAGCGCAGTGATGTCACGAACATGGCAGCGATAAGAAGCACCATGAGTAGACCTGTTATTCCTGGAACTAATTAGCGTAAAAAACAACCTAAATTAACCACGACGTCTTAATTTAATTAACTTATCTATGGATGAATACTTACGGGTCGTGAGAACCATCGTGGCTGGATCCTACAGAAGATAAACAAATACAATTTAATTATTCTAAAACATTAGATTAATTTATATCGCAATTCTTGCAGGATCAAATTAGTATCTCGGGTTCATTATTAAGTTAAATAATTATTATTAGTCAAATTTAATTACTCTGTCACGTTAATATTTTATAAATTTTTGCTTAATTATTGATATTTATTTGTTTAACGATAATAACGGCTAAATGTGACGTACTTGTCCAGGAAATGCAGCCATATTAATTTCCGTCCAGACGGTATGGTAATGACGCGAGAAATTGATAGCGTTGACGACGTGAGCGCCAGTATGGACCACTGCGGCAAACACGTGAAATCAGGTTTTTAAATAATTAGGCTTAAACATTACTAATTGAGAGTTTGTACATGATGTATATATGTCCGTCGGATTACCATTAGTCTTTTAATTAATACGCTAAAACTAACAATAGAATCCCATATATAGTTATACCGGTTTATATTACCTATGTGTTGGTTTGTATTACATGTATTTGTCTATCGGTCCAGTTAGTAGCCCATCTATCTATCTATCTATCTATCTATCTATCTATCTATCTATCTATCTATCGATCTATCTATCTATCTATCTTGTCTATCTATCTATCTATCTGTCTGTCTGTCTTCCCATGTTTATCGATCTAACTCGTCTAACTGTCTGAGTATCTATCTATCATTCTACCTATCAACTTCCCTTACACCCATCAACCTATATATCTATCTATCTGCACTTAGCTACCTAACTATCTACACATTTTCCCCTTCTATTGGTCTGAATCTGACTATCCAGCTATTCAAATACTCATCTATCTATCTATCTATCTATCTATCTATCTATCTATTGTACCCGTGCATGTACGTAAACATCTATCCACCTCTGCGTATTTGTCTTATATACTATCTTACTTTCTTACCTAATCATCTATCCATCTATCCATCTATCCATCTATATATAACTATCGCTATCTATGTATCTATCTATGTATCTACACATATTTATCATCTTTATGTCTGTTTTTACCTATTTCTATTATCTATCTTACTTATTAATTGGTTCCCTTTTCCTTTGCTGTCTAAAGTGCAAACAGGGAGCGACAAGAAGACGAGGCATGTAGGGATATCAATTTACCGGAAGCTGCGAAAACGGTGACTCCGCAAGCAATGTGCATATTTTTAGCCGCGTCGATGAAAGTTGCAAGCGTGGCCCTTGATAACCGGGCGAAAAGGCGGCGGGCAACCGTGCTGCTCCACTTGCACACCGGCAACAGGATTAGGCAACAGCTGACGTTCAAAACAGATCCCGTCCCTCTGGAGATGCATAAACCTCTCTGTAAACAAACAGCCATTCAAATTAAACCATAAGTCCTTGTCAAAATTCCTAACTTTCTAGTCACGAATTGAATTCTAATTATTTATCATTCTTAAATATGAATCCACTTGTGTAATAAGTTGAAATCTAGAGTAACCAGTGAATGGATATTGCAAATTAAGCACGGCGAAAAGTCTTTAATCAAGTGCGATCATTCAAGTAGCAGTACGTGATCCAAGAATAGATCTGGGGTAATATAACCCTTTGTACATTTTGTAGGTGTTACAGAAATCCACGGCATTGATATGGCCGTAGATAGATAAACAGATGGCTGGATAGATAGACTGGCTGATGGATAAATAGCTAGGTAGATACATACATAGATAGATGGATGGACAGATAAATAGATAAATAGATAGATAGATAGATAGATAGATAGACAGACAGATAGACATACAGATAGATAGATAGATAGATAGATAGATAGATAGATAGATAGATAGATAGATAGATAGACGAATAGATAGATAAACAAAGAGACAGACATACAACCAGACACATAGATAGATAGATAGATAGATAGATAGATAGATAGATAGATAGATATATAGATAGATAGAAAGATAGAAAAATAGATAGGAAGCTAAATAGACACAGAGATAGAGAGACAGCTACGTACGTAGATAGGTAGATAGATCTAGAGAGAAAAAAGATAGACAGGCATAGACAGATAGACAGACGGATAGGTACATAGATCGACAGATAATCAGCTAGTCATCCACTTAACTTTAAACTTAGATCCAAACGTAAAAAAAAACAAACATCATCATATAATTTAATCATTAATTTTCGAAAAATCAAAACTATAACCCAATTAAATTAACGAATATTGCGCAACATGAATCGAATGCAAATACAATAATATATCATCCCAATAACAATACAATAAACAACATGCAAAGATACAATATAAAGTACTTACTCCAAGAATAGATCTGAGGTAATAATGTTCCGGTTTCCCCTTGTACATTTTGTAGGTGTTCCAGAAAACCACAGCATTAACGGCTACCCACAGCAGCTGGAGAAATATGTAGAAACGTGACAGATCTTTTTCTTTTTTTACAAATCAAAAATGTATTTTTTAACTTTCCCATTTATGATGATGTGAAGCAGCAGTGTTTCTTTCTCAACATTGCTGCTCCACTTCAACAGTGATGCAATAAACATTCTGAAGGCAAGACTTGTGGGAGAATATTTTATACCACCAGAAGGAAGGTCCGAAAATCGAGATGAGGCAGACGCCTTGCCATATTTGGTCCGTCGGTTGTTGGCGTTTTTTCTTTATTTTTTCCCACCCCTCAGCCATAAGAGGAATAAATCAACGTCCCCCCGTGCAATCTTCACCGACATGGGGGAACTGCGATAAACGAGAAATAAACTTTAACTAATTCCTGTGTAATACTTAATTTCAAGTGTACGTGACAAATTCCGATTCTTTTGTACATACCTTTCAGTGAGAAGATGAATGCAGATAAAAGTTGAGTGGGTGGATGAAATGAATTAGGAAAATAAGAAAGTCTCTCGGCTAATCGACGGTGGGTTCAACTTCAAGGACGGAATCCCCGAGACTGAGTTTCAATTTCCTTCCCTAGTTCCCGCTTTTGACAAAAAGCTGAGGCTCCGCCTCCTCTCCCTCCCGCTTTTTCTGGTTCTGGTTTCGCTTTCTACGATCCGGTTACTTTGTTGGCAAATCCGATTACTTATTAAGGTAATTATGATTAACTAGAGTATTTTTATATTAATGGTTTATATTTTTTTAAATTCTAGTTTTTGAGACGTTGTAAGTAAACAGACTCTGATTGAAAACTCTTGGGTGATTTGGCTGTCGTTTTCCGGCGTTGTTTTTAGCGCCCCTAGTGGCAGCCAGACGAACTACGTGTACCCTTCTACTGCCCGTATCTATCTATCAATCTGTCTATCAATCAAATTAACCTGTCTGTCTGTGTGTCTATCTGACTGTGCGTTTGTCTATCATTCTGTCTGTGTGCTTGTCTCTATCTATCTGTGTGTTCTAGCTATCTATCTAACTGTCTGAGATCTGTCTGTCGGTGTCCATCTATCTATCTGTCTCTCTGTCTATTTATTTATCTATCAATCTATCTATCTATCTATCTTACTGTCTATGTACCTATCTGTCTATCTATCTATCTAACTATCTATGTATCTATCTGTCTATCTGTATATCTATCTATCTAACTATCGGTCTATTTATCTATCTATCTATTTGTCTCTCTGTACAATCTACTTATCTATCAATCTGTCTATCTATCTATCTAACTATCTATGTACCTATCTGTCTATCTGTCTATCGATTTATCTATATATCTCTCTGTCTATCTGTCTATCTGTCTTTCTATCTGCCTATCTATCTATCTATCAATATATATATCTACCTATCTATATATCTATCCATCTATCTAACTATCTATTTATCTATCTGTCTATCTGTCTATCTATCTATCAATATATATATCTACCTATCTATATATCTATCCATCTATCTAACTATCTATTTATCTATCTGTCTATCTGTCTATCTATCTATTTAACTATCTGTCTATTTATCTATCTATCTATCTGTCTCTCCGTCTATCTATTTATCTATCAATCTATCTATCTATCTATCTATCTGTCTCTCCGTCTATCTATTTATCTATCAATCTATCTATCTATCTATCTAACTGCCTATGTACCTATCTGTCTATCTGTCTATCTATCTATCAAAGTATCAATATATATATCTACCGATCTAAATATCTATCTATCTATCTATCTATTCTATCTGTCTGTCTGTCTATCTATCTATCTATCTATCTGAATTATCTCTTTATGTGACTCGTTCTACTTACCGAGCTAATCAACTATGTATCCAACTATCTATCTATTTGCCTACATATTTACCCATCTGTGTTTTTTTTCTATCTCTCTACTCTATACCTAACTATCTACAGCAAAAATGATACACAATACCACATACATACACGATATAGCACCTACCTTTTATTGTAATTACCAACACTACAATTACGTGTTAAGTCTATTTAAATTCTATCCTGCACTCGACCTTTCCAGTTTCCACAGCAGTTTACACACAAGGACCGAAAAACCTTCCTCAGGTTATTGGACGTTGCACAGAGCCATCTACCGACAACTTTTTCAACTACGTTCAACTCCAATAAGGTTCTAATTGCAGACGTGGTTTAAGAATATTCAAATATAACATCTAAATACATGATTACGCAGCACTATACATTGAAATTATGTTAATGTTAAGGACATTTGTACTTGTTGACGAAATACTGCAGTAACGGTTACCATGGCGATGTGTAATCGTAATCACCTTGGGTTGTTGCTATGCTTGCCTCGAGTCAACCCAAGAGAAAAGGGAAATGCACAAGGGGGAGGGTTTTAGACCCATGACTCACCACCGTAAATTTCTTGCATGTCTTTTTTAATTCTGCAAAGGGAAGAAGAGGAATTCTTTAAATCTAAAGATGGAGGAACCCGTGAGGGTGAATTTGTAAACATACAACGTTCTCTTTTTGCACCGTATAATTTCCAATATTTTGTCGTATATTCTAGTTTGATTTCTAATTGGTTTGTTGAAACCATGTGATTCATTTATCATGGTTTAATTAATTTCTGCTTTGACATTCATTTTTGCTGTCGGGTTATCAAGTTTCGCTGTTTTGCGCGCCCACGTACGGAGGAAATGGCGACATTCTTTAGCTGATACTATCCGATTTCTGTAACTTTAACTGTAATTGTGTTTAAATTTAACAGGGTTATTTAAGACTATATTATACTGGCAGGCTAAAACATTTCAGAGGAAAAGTCCCACGCAGAAAATATGTCTCGTGCGGTTTTCTGTGTTCAACTGTTGAAACGCTAATTGAATAGAAAACAGGTTAATTGGATTTCAACAAGTGTATTGTCAATAAATTATTCAACAACTAATGATGTGTAATGAACAAGTGGGTTCCTCGATGATTAGTAATAAGAAACTGGAGCGTGTTTAGTCGTGTCGGCGTGGTTGTAATCGTAATAATGGACGCCTCGATTCTCGTAACCGTCCTTCCATGAAACCTAATTATGATTAACGATGAATTAAAGACCGTTTCTTCTTTCGTTCATAAAGGACGAGTTTCTTAAAATAGCACATTAGTAACGGCCAGGAAGCGTTCAGGTTGCTGAATTGTCTTATGGGTGAATATGTTGGTACTTAGGTAGGTAAGTAGGGTAGGTAGATGAACGAATAGATAACTGGGTAAGATATAGCAAGTTGGATCTTTAGGTGGATGTAGAGATAGAGATGGATTGGATGGATGGGTGGTTGGGTGGATGGATAAGTAAATGGATAGATAGACAGGTAGATAGCTAGATTTAGATGGCTAGTTAGATATACACAGGTAGACAGGTAGACAGATAGACAGACAGACAGACAGACAAACAGTTAGATATATAGGTAGAGATAGACAGAGAGAAAGACAGGCAGACAGACAGAGAGATAACAGGTAGATAGATAGATAGATAGATAGATAGATAGACAGACAGAAAGACAGGCAGATAGATAGATAGATAGATAGATAGATAGATAGATAGATAGATAGATAGATATTTAGATAGACAGATAGAAAGACAGGCAGACAGACAGATAGATAGACAGATAGATAGACAGATAGATATATAGATAGATAGACAAACAGACAGATAGATATGTAGATAGATAGACAGACAGAAAGACAGGCAGACAGACAGGTAGATAGAAAGATAAATAGACAGATAGATAGATAGACAGACAGGCAGGCAGACAGATAGATCAGACAGATAGAAAGATAGCTAGACAGACAGATAGACAGACAGACAAACAGACAGACAGACAGACAGACAGACAGACTGACAGGACAGGACAGACAGACAGATCAGATGGATAGAAAGATAGATAAATAGATAGGTAAAGATAGGCAGGTAGGTTGGTAAAGGTACTTAATATATATTGTTTTCATATATAAAACCGCTTTCAGTTTCAGTTTGTATTTAGAACAGCCATGCAGTTTTTGGGGTTTATTTCAGGGTTTTATTGTTTATTATTTATCTTTAACAGAATCGACAAATATAAGGCAACAACGATAGTTTTGTTCTTATTGCAGGATTGGGGTATCAGAGGGGTATCTTCACAATACCTTTCCGGTAGCACGATGTCCACGCGCTACCCTCTGCTCGTGGACATAGTGTCCGCTATTTCCCCTCAGGTGTCCGCTATTATAGTCAGTCGGAGCCCGGACATCGACGTACTGGTAGGTCCTCGACTGCCTGCTACCACTCCTGCGATTCACATTCTCGGTAGCGGCAGCGGTGAACTCCTTCTGGGTATCATACCCGCGGTAGACTCTGTTTTTACGGTACGAGGTAGACTTGGCAGGGTATCCGTACCCGGTGTGAGGGTAGCTGCTTGATTGGCGGTAGGTACCAGGCTGTTGGTAGCTACTGGGTTTCTGATACCCTGCTACGTACTTTTTGGGCTTGGTGGAGTAGTAGTTTTTGAGTTCATCGTACGAGAGGGACTGCTTCTTACTTGGGTAGTAATCATCGACGTATGTAGCTGGTTTCGGGGTAGTGCGGATAGTTTGCTTGTACGTATACGGCCTGGCGGTAGCAGCGTAGGGTTTCTGGTAGGGAGGGGAAGGTTTCAGCGATGGGTACGGAGGTACCTGAGGGTTGTAATCTCTTCCGTGTCGTTGGAAAGGGTCGTAAGCGAAGTAGTTACCGATGATGTCGGCGATAGCGTGCTGTTTGTACGTTTCTAGAGGTACCTCGGGATTACCTGTAATAGTTATTTAGCGAATTATCTACCTATCTGTCTATCTACACAGTCACGTGTTTAGTCTATCCATATTTCTATTTGAAGTCCGGATGTCTGAACATCTACCTTGCTGATTGTGCACCTATACTTACGTGTATGGTAACCACTGTCAATCTATCTATCTATCTGTCTGTCTATCTATCTGTCAACCGATTAATCAATCCATCAATCAATCTAACTGTCTATATCTACCTATCTATCTATCCATCCGTCTATCTGTCTATCTATCAATCTATCTATCAATCTATTTATCCATCTATCTATCTATCAACCGATCAGTCAATCCATCAATCAATCTATCTATCCGTCTATCTATCTATCTATCTATCTATCTATCTATCTATCTATCTATCTATCTATATCTACCTATATATCTATTTATCGATCTATCTATCTATCAACCGATCAGTCAATCCATCAATCAATCTATCTATCCGTCTATCTACCTATATATCTATCTATCCGTCCATCTATCTATCTATCTATCTATCTATCCATCCATCTATCTATCCATCCATCTATCTATCTATCTATCTATCTATCTATCTATCTATCTATCTATCTATCTATCTATCTATCTATCTACCTACATCTTCCCCTCTATTTGTGTGTATATGCCTAACTATCCATACCCGTTCATCCTACTTAGGAACCACCCAAATTTCGGGCAATATGTGTTTCAGGTTTAAACAGCCTTAGTACAGGCTAAGGTACAAAGCACCGGGCTTTTGTAACGCGAGAAAATAATACTGGTTAAAATTACAAAATCAATAATAGAAATGAATAAGAACTCCAATTGATTACCTGGATACGCCAACGAAAAGCACGGTAGCACAGCGAAGAGTAAAGTTATCCGCAAGTCCTAAATTCCAACGAAATAACAGCGGAATAAATTAAAATTTCAGAAATTTGTCAACACTACGCTATAAAAAATTTCTTTGAAGATAAAAAAAATAGCAAATGTTTACAATCATTTTTCTAGAGTGCAGTCCCAATAAACTTGATTTCAAGAGCAATGTTTTGGCTGATGTCAAACGAGAAGCAGAAGGTACTGGACTGAAGAAAAAACAAGACCAACATGTGTTTTTATAGGCGAAGCCACAACTTTCATCATTTCAATTCAAGTGCCACTTGTGGAACCAATTTTCTCCGAACGATGATGACCAAGCGCCGCGCTGGGCAAACATATGACGCTCCATGATCTGTCAACAATTTTCTGGAGAAAACGGGAATACAGAAGAATTCATTTATTTGTATTTCTATCTTTTTTTTTCTGTCATTATTTTCCGAGTCCAGTTGCCGGACTGGCAGTCCATTAGCACGATGCGACATTAATTAACAATAACTGGATTAAGAAATTATAACCGTTCCTTACACATTTGGAATTAATAAAAGAACGTAAATAATTGGCTGGAACACGGCGTGAAACCACAGCGAATAAATTAAACATGTTGGGAACAGAGCACGCTAGCGCCGCCTAGCGTCCAAGTCGTTGAAATTTAAATTTTTTTCCCGGTATTTAATGCCACTTTCCTGTTGTTGAATGATAGTTTGATAGTTTGCATTCACAGTGTTTTAAATCCTATTTCATAAAATGCTTTCAGTTAAAGTCACCGTGTAATTACTGAATAGTGTAGAAAAAATCTTTATTGTAAATAATAAATAAATTTAAACTAATTCCATGTATTTTTTCTGACAGTAACTTTAAGTAAGGGAAAAAAACAATGTGACATGCAAGTAGCGGGAAAAAAATTTGCCCCCACTGAGGATTGAACTCAGGACCCCTGGTTTACGAGACCAGTGCTCTACCACTGAGCTACAGGGGCTCATATCAACTGAGCCTTAGGACAAAAAGACATTGATCATTGAATCGGGCGGACTAGGAAAAGGCAAAACAATCGACTCTGAGCATTGCGTCCGTTTTCACTGGTATATGGAGGATACGTTATAAACAGGGGCGGACTCAATACAAAATAATTAGCGGTAAGGGTCATATAGCAAAACTGTTTAATTAAATTGCGGTAAACTATCGCCACTTTTCTTCTCAAAACACGGTTTTGCTTTGTTCACCGAATTTTTAAACTTTTTAAACTGTAGATGGTAAATCTAAAACTAGGACTATTTAAAGAAAATTAAAGTTAACTTGTATTATTGACAATATTACGAAATTTTTACTGTTTTTCAACAAACTGACTTGGAAAAAAACAACTGTGTAAAAAATATAGTTCACCTAGCCATGGTGTGCTAGGGTAAACTTGCCCCCACTGAAGATTGAACTCAGGACCCCTGGTTTACGAGACCAGTGCTCTACCACTGAGCTACAGGGGCGACGTTCCGCATCATCACAGATACGTACTAGAGGTGACTGAAATCTATGCATACGAAAATGTCATTCTTACAGTTAAGAAATAAAAAGTTGTAAAACATCTAGCACACCTAGCCACAGGTATGCTAGGATGATCCTGCCCCCACTGAGGATTGAACTCAGGACCCCTGGTTTACGAGACCAGTGCTCTACCACTGAGCTACAGGGGCGATGCTCTCCTTCATCACTCATAACTACTAGATTTATACATCATTTACTTGTTTTAATAAACATTAATTACGTTATTTTATTTTGATGTCTAGTTTTTATCTCGGCAATACAAATTCTTTTCAATCAAACAGTCGTGAGAATATACTTTCCACTTAATTGGCGCGTCATGAAGTTGAGGTGAAAATTAGTTTAGCTCTACTAAGTCTGGCAACAGCAGGCGTGATTTAAAGATAACACTTTTTTGACGGAATATCGGTGACATCTGCTCGGTACAGTCACTGTCTGTCACGCTCGAGACGATGGTCCATTGTCCACCTCCAATTGACCCCCTTTCCCGCGTGATCTATATATTGATCAGCACCTGTGAGGAACTTTCATTCATGAAGCGTCTTGGGAGGTTTCTTTCAATTCAAAACATACAAACTTTAATAAAACTTCTTCCATCTATAGTAATATCATATGAAGTTCAGTTACAGTCAACGCGGTTCAAAAATGAATAAGTTTGTATTGAATCAACCAATGAAAACGATATATGTAATGGAAAATTAGGTGAATCCAGTTAAATAGCTTGAAAAAAATAGGTCCCCTCGTATAATTAACGCCACTTTCTTCTCGGTCACGCTCCGCTAATTCGAAGAAGGTAACACATGACTCGTTATGAGATTTATTGCCACGGGTGAGATATACTTCCTCCTGGTGAAATAGCTTTCACCGCCATTAGCTAAATAACACCGGCGTGACTTGGGCATTTGGCAAATTATCGCACCGACAGATGTCCCCGTGTACGGCAAACACACATACGGAAGAAAACAAAGTAGGGAGAGCGGTGAAAGATTCAAATTAGTTATAATAACAATAACACAATGTCGTTTTAATTAGTGTCGTCATCGTACGTATGGTGCCAGTCTTAAGCTGTTCAAACGGTGTTCCGTTCCTTTGTTACGTTCTTTAAGAGTTTAATACAGCGCCATCTAGCGGTCATTTTCTCGACTAATTGAGTATTGCGATTGTGGTTTTTTTACTGTCCAAGAGGTTTATTCAGTTCAAAATAACATTTGCCTATCCAGCAGGCCGGTCAATGGCAATGACAATTTAACTCTAGTATTTAGCAGGAGCGCTGTAGACAGGTTTGTCGTAAGCGGGCTTGTCGTAAGCGGGCTTGTCGTAAGCGGGCTTGTCGTAAGCGGGTTTGTCGTAAGTGGGCTCGTGGTGTCCGTGGTTGTACTCCCAGTACTGCTCACCGTAACCGTCGTAGCTGTCGGCCCACTTAACCTATCAAATTCAGTTGGTTTATTTTACAATCTCAATATATAGAATCCGAGTTAAGTTAAAAGTTATCTCGAATGGTCACTGGACAAACCTTGGTGCGGAATCTCCAGTCCTTGGATTGCTCGAACCTGGAAGTGTAGTGAGACGGATTGCCCCTGTTGTAACCGAACTCGTACTCGTGTTCTCCAGGAACGTTGGCGTACTGGAAGTAGCCCTCGGGTTTCTTGTCGTAAGATGGCGCCTTGTAAGCGTCGTCAGCGTAGGCGTAAGCCGTGATGGCTACCACCGTAACGGCCTGTTTTAAATGAATGATCACTCAGTCAATCAGTATGTCTATCTATCTATCAATCTATCTACCCAACTATCTATCTATATATCTAGGTACCTATCCATCTATCTATCCAAGTATCTAACTGTCAGATGATTCTTAATCGAATTCAACGTATTGATAGTTACCAGAAGGAAAAACTTCATGTTGTTCAGATGACTGCAAGAAGCGAACTGATGTTCTTCCAGGTAAGAAGACTGACTATTTATACATCAGCGGTTGTGCTCCTCTAACGGCTTGTTGTGAGGAAACTTGTGTGGTGATTTCACTTGTTTTGCTTCTGGAGAAACGGGTCATTTGCGGCTTCACATAGCTTTGAGCGATCCATAAGAAACTCATGTGCCTAAAAGACGGAAGAATCAGGCCAGAATCAGCCAAGAATCTCTTCATAAACAAAACTGGAGAAAGTTTGTCCCTCAAAATGCTTCACTCGAGCGAAATCGCGAAAGTTGACTATTGCAGATTTTAGCACCTTCTGCAACTTGTACGTATATATAGATGGATTCAAATGATATTTAAATATGTTTAACTGTTATTTGTATAACAATAAGTTGCACTGTGGCGCTAATGTTTTTTGTTTAGTAGAGCAGAGCAGG